>VDFB02149433.1:0-42456 GCA_007258455.2 Sequoia sempervirens | reverse complement strand
AGAGTCAGGAAGGCTATGATGAATATTGTTGATGGAGTCCTGAATACCTTGGAGGCAATCTTTGCTAGATGGCTGAATTCTGATGAGGTGACTACTGATAATTTGAGGGGTAGGCTGGCACCTTTCTTTGCGGAGGTGAAGACCTTTGTGTAGGATGACTTTGAGAATATTTCCACTTTCTCCAGCTTGATTCAGAGTACGCAGGATGCTTTAGCTACTTGGAGAAAATCTTGCATGAGGCATGGACAGTCAATCACGGTGCTTGAGTTTCAGCTTGATTGTATTCCACCGATTTCAGTCTAGGAGGTTCAGGCTGTGCTTGCTAGGTTCATTGAGTTTGCAGCCAAGGAGAAGGAGAACGGGAATGCTCTACTGGATGATGACCTTCTAGAGGATTGATTATGGGCATTAATTGCTTTTACTATTTTGGGAGTGAGTGGGAATCTTTGATTCATTTAATGTACCACTCCCTATTCTAGCAGTTTTTAGGGTTAGGGCTGAGGAGGTGGCTCAATTTGAGCCATTCTTTTGATTGTAATTTGAGCCGTCCATTGGACTGGGCTATCTATAAAAGGGGGAGTCCCCCTCATTTGTAATTCATTAGAAGATTAGATTAGCTAGACACTAGATCAGAGAGTAGACATTTTGTTAGAGCAGAGAGATAGTTTGATAGCATAGTTTGGAGGAGAGGGAAAGTTTTCCTTTGAAAACTTTTGTAAGAGATTGTTGTGTAAAACTTTCATGATAGAAGATCTTTTCATTGATGGTGAAATTCGTCTTTGTTATGGATAGCTAGCAAGGTTTCTTCATCCCTTCTACTCCAAGTAGCGTAAAGTTGATTAAAGTAGCATAAGTTTCATTTCATGCAAATAGATATTAGTTGTGGATTTATGGTGTCGATTGAGGCAACTTCGTTTTAGTCCATACCACTAGCAGCTTGCTGAGGGCAAGTTTGCCTTGTGTGGTCAATTGGAGTATTTTAAAAGCCTAACTTTGGTTGCAATTCATATCTTGGTATGCGTCATCTTGATGGTGTCTTGGTGTCGGATTGTAGCTTGAAAATTTCTCGCTATCCCCTTGAAGATTGCACCAACTTTGTGTAAGCTGTCTAGCATGAGGTGGAGAAGAGTTCGGTTGAAGCTGTTGAGATTGATCCAACGTCCCGCCTTAGAATAGGACCTAGAACTTTCTTACCCTTACACTCATTTCAATTCCGTTCATCTTTGGTTAGTTTAGGAAAAAGTACCTTATTGCCAAATCATCCGCATTGCATAAAACCCCTTCCAATCATCCATCTGTTGTCAACTGCAAGCGATATGAACAATTGTGTAAGTCCCCTCGTGTAAACAACAATTCACAACGAACCAACTGAGGGTATTCCAAAGCATTTGAACCTTGGAGTTGAATGTGCGACTTCTAGCAATCTTAGCACGAATACTTTGATCAAGAGAGAATGGAGTAGCCTTTGGACAACTTTGTTCTGCTGATTGGTGCGGTCACAAAAATCACATCAACATGTCCCATTTTGCCCATATCCTCAGATGATGATAGCCTATTTCTGGAAATCCGTAGGCTGATCCGAAGTGCAAATCAGGGTTTCGTTGTTTGGAGGTTTGTGGCATTTCTCTGAATTTACTATTTTTAGTAACCTCTAATTTTGGTAGTGGTCCAGTTGGCAGCACTTCAGTGAGTTCTCTTTTTGTTGTAGCAGTTGAGTTATTTTGGTTTTGGCTTTAAAAGAGCAAAATATTTGGAGAAATTATTTAATTCAAGGCAATTAATGTTATGCTTTTAATTTGACCCCTTGGCCTAATGAGATGACTTTAAGTTGTGTTTAAAAGGTGGTCATGAAGGGGGATGCCACATGAAGGAGTTATTTAATATTTAATGAAGTTTTATTATACCTTGAAGTTGGACACCATTCTAGAAGACAATTAAATATTTTGAATTTTAAAATATTTCAAAAAGGAGCTTTTGGCGTCCCTTTCTTGGAGGAGTTATGGAATTTGAAAAGTCTCTTCCAATTCTATAAAAGAGATAGTTTGCTCCAACATTTCTCATCCATCATTTTATGTTAATGTTATGCTGTCGAAATGACTTCATGAATTTGGCTTTGAAGAATGCTTACCTCCTAGCATTTGTCCAATTTCGTGTTTGAAAGATAACACCTAGTTGACTTTATGGCTGCTTTTCATCCAGACGAGCAGATTGAGCTTCAAAGTTGGAGAATTTTGGTGATATTTTCAGTTTCTATGTTGCTGGTGTTCATACAGCTGAAGTAGATTTTTGTTAGCAGCTTTTTGAATAAATTTAATCTTGTTTTGGGTATTCATGTATTGTGATTCTAGACCTAGGGCGACCCTTTCCACAAAAGATCGGAATTTAATTTGGAGTATTTTATTTTTTCTTGCAAAATTGCCCCTTTCAGTAGGCTGTACCATTTCAAGAGGGCATTGGAGTTTGTGCTAAATTATTGATGGAGTTTTGATGCAATTTTGTCATTGCAAATTGGACGTCTATCCTCCAGAGAGTCATTGCAATTCGTTTCATTCCATTTGGAGGTATTTTGAAGTAATTGTGAGCATTTTATTAGTTTACAGTTTGTCGGTTATTATTATCAGACCTCTAGAAGTTCAGATTTTGGTTTATGTTTTCAACATTTGAAAGATAATTAGTGAGGAGATTTCTATCAATTGTGCTTTGATTCTATTGTAAATCTCTTGTAATTTGCAGTT
This sequence comes from Sequoia sempervirens, assembly GCA_007258455.2. Taxonomy (NCBI): domain Eukaryota; kingdom Viridiplantae; phylum Streptophyta; class Pinopsida; order Cupressales; family Cupressaceae; genus Sequoia; species Sequoia sempervirens. The sequence goes on along the minus strand of VDFB02149433.1, from coordinate 39,721 downwards.
GTTATTTATATTGTAAGAATGTAAATAGTAGTACTGTTCCAATCATTCCTTTGCTGCATTTACTTGTGCTTAATTTCTCGTATTTGTAACCCCTGGATGGTTTACCACCAATGTGGAGAAAAAACTCAGTAATCTCTCAATTTGTACCCATTGAAAAGTGGTGAATTCCCACTCATGAGTGGATGCCCGCCGCAGCGGATGAATTAGTTTTGCATTGTAATGTTTTCCCCCCACTATTCAAATGGTAGCGTGGAAATTCTCATGGCTGGTTCACCGCCTATCAGCATTTAATTGTAATTCAATTTTTAGTTTGTAGCTTAGTTCCTCTGCCATATGCTATCACCTCGCCTTCCAAAGGATCTTGGTGAACATTCTTGGCATTGAGTTCATTAATTTTGATTATCATTTTGGAGCTAACGCTAATCAATTGGCATAGTGCTGGTTTGTGTTGTGAAAATATTGAGAAAAAATTAAGGGGCATATTTCAGCTTGCTTATGAAGTCTTCAGATTGCTACAATCAACTGTAAGCTACAACAACTTGTGTAGCATCCTAAGGTAATCAACCAACAATATATAAGGAAGTTAATCCAACTTGTTGCCTCCAACGCCTCTATACATGAGCTGCCTCCTTTATTCTTTGCACCTGTCACTTGTCATTCCCACATATTCTACTCCCTTCACATCAACCATTTCCAATTTATGCAACACCTCCTTCAAACATTCTCCATGTCGCCCAATTCCATTCATCCTTATATGCAGAAACTTAGGAATAATCTGATAACATTTTAAACACCGTGTGATTTAGGGCTGCACTTAGGAATGGGAATTTTAGAATATTTCATTTGAAAAATATCTCTCCCTTAGCCTTGGCGATTTCCTTAGAAATAGGCTTATCCTCAAAATAATGATATCAATTCATGAACACTAAAATAAATATACATATTCAAAACATTTCTTCCACGGCTACACAGCTTGTTTAGGAATAGCATTAATTAATATTTTAATACTTTCAATGTTGATATAAGGAAGCTATAAAGATATGCAAATAATTTCTCATTCACCCCCAATCTGCAAACCCATAAACTGCAACACGGGAAATTTGTCTTTGACAAAGACTTCACAAATTTCCGGCAATCCTTCATCAAATCACAAACATAGATTTCACAACCATTAAGTAATATAAATGTAAGTTCCATCAACATTCATCAACTTCCATGAAGATGCAACTTGAGTAAGAATTCCTACAACATAAGTCTGCACTACACACTCCTTTCCATTCATGTGTTCATTGCACTTATTTATAAGATCCTTAGAGTATATGTCTTGGTGTGGTGTGCGTTTTATCATCCACCGAACACACAGAATAAAATGCCCAAAGACACTCTATCCTCTCTTGAAAAACCACCGCGTATGCTAAGATTGCGAGAAGATCATATGGCGATTCCAAGGTTTCTTTTGTCAGGTCTTGACGTGTGGATAAGCTCAATGGACGTTGTGATTTGCTGGTAATAAACAAGGGGACTTACATTAAAGAACTTTTCACAAGTTTGGGACTTAGGCAGATTTATCATTAAAGGCTCTCTTCAATGTGGATTTCAATTTGGATCTCAAAAGGCAAAGGATAAAAGGGTTTAGGGGGATCTATTCTCGCCAAAAGAATTTAGAAACAATAAAGATTAGGTGAAGGAACCGCTTTGTTTAGCCTCCCTGGACAACTTACACAAAGTGGGTGCAATCTTCAAGGGGTGTGATAATGATTTTCAAGCCTCGGATGAGGGCTGAAGTTAAGCTTCCACAATTACAAGCTTAGGCTAACTTGCATCAAATGCAAATCATCCATTGAAGAAAGTATGAGCAATATTTCACCATTGAATCTATACTATCAATCTTTCATTCACTTAACCAATACTTAAAGCAAATTCTACTTAACTTAATTCTAACTCTAATCTATGGTAGAAGAAGATATGCAACCTTGCTTACTACTTAACAATAAAAGTTATTCAAAGCAAATCATGCAAAAGAGCTTTTATTATCGGAGATAGTCTCAATGCAACAATTTCATATACTGTCTCCACACCCATGAAAGTGAGAGATCACCAATTTAAATAGAGTTTTCAAAATGAAATGAAAGGCTGAGATTAAAACAATATCGACGGCCAAGATTAATACAACCCAACCCTAATTAGGGTTGCCCAAAATAACATCAGTTATCAATCAGTAAACAATCAGTAACAGGCAGTGAAGTGGCAGTTGGAGCTATCATCAAGGAGAGGCGTCCCTATCTTCTTGGGCAGCATTGCGCTCGATGAATCTGGACACGACCTTGATAACCTCCTCCATCGTGACGGGCGGCAGCATGCTAATCCAGAATTTAAGTCCATCCAAGTCCTCAGCACATTTGGCGAAGGTGCTTTCCCAATCCGCCTCCTGCTTCACAAAATCATTCCAGATGGCCAAGAGACTTGCCACTCTCACGAAATCCTTTCTCAGAAGTGGTCCAGTAGCAGAGAAGAAAACCTCCTAAACTTTATGCTTCAACCTCTTCGGCTACATGTCATTTTCCTGGACAATCTCTCGGTCAAACACATCTGCAACTATCATATAAATTTTCTCCTGGATTTCTTTGATTTGCTCTTCAACTCTGAGCCTGTCCACTTTCACCCTTTCCAGAATCTCTCTCTGTATAGTCACTACCCAAAACCAATGGTGAAAATCATAAGTTGCTCCTGCAACAATCACCTTTCTTTCAACTAACTCTTCCCTTGGAATTCCCTTCAGGACCCTAAGGCATGGAATAAGCCTCTCCTGAATATTTGGAAGGTTGTCCCAAGTTTCTACCATATCAACAAGTCTAGAAAGAAAAGAAGAAAGAAAAGAAGAAGTTTTCCCATAGGCGAGTGCCAATTTCTCCATGAACGAGGTTGCCTCTATGCCCTCGCTTGCCATCCATTCCTAAGCCTCCTTGGCTGTGACCATCCCTAGCTCTACATCCTTGGCTATCTCCTGCGAAGAACTGATAAGAGGAGAGCTATTGCATCACCTTGATCAGGTGGCTGGGTCAGATGTCGTATATACTCCTTCAGGCATTCGACCTCCCTTTTATATTCCTTCTTTTTCCAGTCTCACCTTGACAGTTGAGACAAAATTATCTAGTTCCTCCACTTCCTAGCCTTTTGTGGTTAGGCCAAGATCTATAGTGGTTATGGCGTACTCTTGAGGAGTGATCTCGTCTTGTGGCTTGTCCACTGTTGGTACTGCGATGTGTATGGAACAATTGCCGGCCTCATCCCTCTGAATGGTAGTGTTGTGACGTTTTTCACACATCGCCCCATTGCAAATGGGGACCCCCTAATTTTGGCTTTGCTTTTGGTTTGGTGTTGGTTTGTTTTTGTTGTTGTCTCTCTTTTCTGATGTCTGCTTTTCAGAATGAGTAAAATTTGGCCAAGTCTGAAATTAGGGTTTTGAGTCTTTTGGTCAGCTCGAGTTTGAATGAAGTGAATAAATTGAAAACAGAGCTTAACATTGTTGTCAGTGTGCTTCCAGCAGGCTCTCAGCAGATTTTCATCAAATTCCGAGGTACTTACTATTTTTAGTAAGTGTGAAATTCAGGGCAATTTGTCAGCATTTTTGAGATTCCGATAGTCACACGGCATTCAGAGTGCATCAAGCTACTCGTGTGCAAAATTTGAGCGAAAACAGACTACTTACTATTTTTAGCAGTCCAGCTTCTGGCACAGATTTCAGGGTTCAGATGCAGAGTTTTTCTTTGCATGTCTGGATATTCCTTCTTGGTTTTTCGAGAGCTTCGCGATGGTGTGACATGCAAATGAAGATGATCACTCAATAAGGAACTTGCTATTTTTAGCAGGTGTGTCCCGGCAGCTGCTTCCCAGTGGTTCAGAATCACGAGCTGATCGCAGTGCCACAGAAACGAGAGCAAACAGAGTTCATTTGATATGCATGCAGAGTGAATTAGGGTTTCCAACTTCGGGACCCAAAAAGAGGCGTAAAAAGTCAAAATTTTCAAAAACTGGTGTAAACCACCGCGATCAGCATCCTTCAAGCTATCTGCTGGTAAAATTTCAAGTCAAACGGAGCACTTACTATTTATAGTAAGTCAATTTGGAAATAGGCTAAAAATAGCAAATCAGTTGCATGCGCCAATGTCCGCAGGCAGGTCGTGTGGTTAGGAGCGCCTCATTCAAATTTCAAGTCGATCGGAGCAGTGGAGCTACCAGAAACAAGAGGTTACTATTTATAGTAAACCACCTTCAGAAACAGGCTAAACTAGCAAGGTGACTAAAAGTGGCAGTGTCGACAAAACAACGAGTTGATGAGGATGCAGTGTGCAAAATTTCAAGTCATTCCGAGCATCAGAGGTGCAAAATTGAGAGGACTTACTATAAATAGCAGGGCATGGAAACTGGCGAAAACGAAGAAAAAAAAAAGTTCAAGTCTGGAACTTCATCCAGTTGACATGGAAAAATGCGCCCAGGTGAATAAGGAGGCATGGAAATTTTTGAGAATGAAGCTCGTCCTTCATCAGGGTCCAAATGCGCCCAAGTTGGTGAGGTGGAAGCATAAAAAAATTTCTAAGGCAAAGTTTTATCCACCTCCAGGGGTAAAATGCGCCCTCAAGGGGTGAAGAAGTTTAAAAAAAAAAAAAAAAATTCTAAGTACGAGCAATGTCCTCCCGCCTTGTCTAAATGCGTCCTCCTCACAAAGCAAAATGATAAAAAAATTTCTAAGTATCAACTCTCATCCTTCACTAAGTAAGAAATGTGCCCAACAAGCAAGAAGGTCAAACGGGTCAATGAAGTTTATCCTTCACCCTTGCCTAAATGCGCCCATACTTCAAGTTCCATCCTCCTCAAGGCAAAAAATGCGCCCAAGCTAGAAATGGTCAAGGGAAGTCAACGTTTTCATCCTCCTACATAGGAAAAATGTGCCCAAATCAGGGCATGTGAAGACAAAACCAATGGCATGCAAAGAGACAAAACGTATGCATGCAAGGAGGGAATATTCCAAATGAGTTGAAAGGCAAGTTTTAAAATCCACTTCATAATGCAAATCCGCCCAAGTGTAGAATAAAGTCAACAAGTCAAAAGAAGGCGTTGGAAATTTGAAATCCCTCTCACCCTCTCAAATGCGCCAAAGGATAAAAAGGGAGATGAGTGCTAGGCGTTGACTCCATGACATCAAATATGCGCCCATGTTATAAAGTTTATCCTCCTTCAAGTGTGAAATGCGCCCAAAGGGGAAGATAAAATATTGCTAGGCGTGGTGAAGTTGAATATCCACCCTCAAGTTTGATGTGCGCCATGCAAGGTGATGAGTGTTAAAGGGGTGTTGGAAGTATTTCTCAAGGCGTGGTGAATTTAAACATTCTTCTTGAAGTGTCATATGCGCCCAAAGTAATATGTGTTAGAAATTTTTTTCTAAGGCGCATGAGGTGGTGAAACAAAATGCTAGGCATAGTTTTAATTTTCTCCAAGTATGCTATGGGTGAAGAATGAGATATAAGACAAGGTGATGAAGATTTTTCATAAGACGTTGAAATTTTCAAAATGAATAAATTTTTCCTAAGGCATTGAAGATGTTGGAGGATGAAATATGCTAAGCGCCCTCACGAAGATGTTCTAAGTAAGGTTGGTGACTTTCTCGCAGGCAAGGAAGAGCAAGATCGAAGGAAAATTTTCTAAGTGCAGGATGATTTAAAATTTTCTAAGGCAAATATTTTGTTCCTTAGAAAATACGCCTAGACCCAGGGTGGTGAAATTTTTCTTAAGGCATGGATGAATTTACCAGTGAAGAAGTCAGATGGTGCTTGCTACACAGGGTCAATGAAAATTTTCAAGTCGGAGCAACAAAATTCTCAGAGGAGATGAAGAAATGAAATAAATTGTTAAAAATTATTTTTCCAAGGTTCAAAATTCCAGAAAATTAAATGAACCCGTTCATCGTGCACCCATGAGTTCAACGCGTTCAGAGGGAAATTTTCTTCTGGGTATTGAAGATTATCGATGAGGAGTTGATTTTAAAGTCTTCCATGCTTCGCTGCGGCCTTCAGGATGAGGATTTCACGTGGGCACCGGATTGATGAGTTTTCCTAAGGGAAATTTGAAAATTTTCTAAGGCAAGTGTGAAGAAAATGTGTTTTCAAGGTAAAATTCTCCAGACGATGAATTTGAAAGGAACTGCCTAGGTGAATTTGATTGAATCCTTCATGAGGATAGTTTTCTTGAGCCAGAAATGGATAAAGCCAAGGTTGCCAGAGCTACAACAGGTGAAATGAATTTCTTGAGGATGCAGTTGAAGTTGATTGTATGATACGCCCTTGAGAAGGATGAAGTTTGCTAGTGAGGGCGATGAACGCTTGGAGGTCGAAACTTGAAAATCGGGTAAGTAAGTTAAGATTATATTATGAAGTGTTCTAATGCTCTTCTCCTTGCTTTTTTTGCAAGAGGAACGTCGAGATCAAGCACGATGACTTGAAGTGGTGAAGCACGATGATATTACAACCTTCGGAGGAAGATAAAGTTATGGGTTTCACATGAAGGAAGAAAGTTGCAAGAAAATGGCTAAGTGTTGAAGAAACATTTTCAAGGCTCAAGATGAAAAGAAGAATGAGAACCCTCAAGTGGAAGAAGTTGAAGAACAAAAGTCAAGAAGAAGATCGAGAACAGTGTGAACGCATCTACAAATGGGAATCTTCTAGAAGGATGGTGGACATTATGGCTCATTTATTACCCCACTCTCCTTTGTGGCGGTTTTTAGGGCAAATCCTGTTTAGGGCTGAGGTGGCACAATCTGGGCCATCCAACCGATTGTAACCCTAGCTGTCTTTTGGGACTTGGCTAGCTATATAAAGGGGGAGTCCCCCTCATTTGTAATTCATTAGCTTAGAGTTAGATAGTAGACATAGAATAGAGGGACAACTTAGAAGTAGATTGATAGTGTAGTTGGAGGAGAAGGAAAGTTTTCCTTTGAAAACTTTTGTAAGAGATTGTCGTGTAAAACTTTCATAATAAAAGATCTTTCATTGATGGTGAAATTCATCTTTGTTATGGATAGCTAGCGAGGTTTCTTCATCCCTTCTACTTCAAGTAGCGTAGAGTAGCGTAATTTCATTTTTATGCAAGTAGATGTTAGCTGTGGAATGTGGTGTTTGATCTAAGCAAGCTTCGCTTATCCATACCACCAGTGTATTTGCCGGCGGTGAATGCGCCTTGTGGTCAACTGGAATACGTACCAAATCTCAATCACGCTTTGGAATGATGGTATGCCGCTGTGATGGTATCTTTCGCAGTCAAGAGGTGGTTTGAACATTCTCAGTCATTCACCGAACGGTTCATAACCTGATTAGTTGATTGACGGTTCCAGCCATCAACTGACATTTTAGATCGCTATATAATGTAGCCGCTAAGTAAATCCTTTATTCTGCATTGGTGCGGTCACGAAAAACACATCAACAGGTAGAAAATTTCTTGGCAAGTTTCTTAATTGCAACTTGTTCCAACCTCGCCAAGAAATTCGCAATATCATCCTCTTCTTGAACCTCCACTGGTGCTTGAATCTTCATCCTCTCAATCAGCCAATCCGGAATGGTAGGCTGCTCAATGCCATCTTCCTCCTGAACATTCTCTTCATTTGGAACGTCCATGACTCCTCTGAGGGTGGAAATCATTCCCTCCTCGAAGTCCTCATTTTGGACTTCCATCTCATTATCTAAACCTAGTATTTTTGTGCCCATAGGTGATGAGTGCTCCTCATCATCTAGCTGAATAGGCTCATTGTTCTCTTCTTGGACTGCAGAATCTCCAATCATTTCAACCAAGGATTCGTCTATGGTGGCCACCATCTCATCAATATTCAGAGATGCTACATAACGAGATGGTTCTCCCTTCGGTTGTTTTGAGGCAGGCTCTATACTTGGAACTACTTCCTCTTCTCTCCAATCTCAACCAAATTTTGATGGGACGCGCCGGCATTGGAGGAGTACGACTCTGTCTTGCTCAGTAAATCATACGTGAGCATTATTCTTTTCTATCTCATCTCCTGGACATGATGGTCGACCCACCACTGAGAGTACTTGGTCACTGGTCTCATCAAGGTTGCCAAGTCTGAATGCTCAGGCTCTGACCACTTCATGAGAGGAAGAGGTCGACTCTCCTCGAAGCATGGCTGGACATAATTCCCATTGTCCTGTAACTGATCAGGCACTCGACAAAGTTCGATCGCCCTCATGAAGTCTACTGGCGTTCTGGACCATAATCTTCTCTTGACCTTATATTCATCAGCGGCGTTCGCCCAAAAGTCCTTCAGTTCCACTCTATGCTTGTACCTTTTCCCATCCACTGTCTAGATATGATGATGTGGGTCAAAATTGGCCTTGGACTTATAGGTTGTGAACGAGTACCACTAGATTTCGAACCTGGCGCTCTCAACTGCTTGCGCCAACAGACAATATTCTAACATATTCCCGATGAAGAATGGGAATGTAACAACCACCTTTTTAGTCGGCCTCTGGATGTTCTAGTATTCTTCTAGCTGCCTCAAGACTTCAATCAGGATCATTCGATTTGTCAGATAGATGGGCAACTTATAGGGATTTCCAGTAAATCCCTGGATCCTAACATATGTAAATTTTGGAAACTGGATAAACTAGGATTCGTATTTACTGATCAAACTCTTTGCCTCATGACTCAACCTTTGATGCACTCCTCCTTGAAGTGTTCTTGTGATATACATTAAGAACGCATCGTGCACCCGCCTGAAATGAGATTTCTCCCTTAGCTGAAGCTGTGAGTAGTAGTCATAAGGCCTGAGTTCATTTTCTTCGTTGCCAACTTTGCCTTTGCAAACTAGCCTTGGGTATTTATATGAACTGGCCACTAAATAAACAATATACGAGATTATGTGAAAAGACTTAGTCTTTTCCAAATTAACCAACTACTTGTGGAGATTGATACTTATCATTCGAGATCAGTTGAACATCTTTACACCGGAAGTGATTTCATCTATGAAGTAATACATCCAATTTTCAAAGAATGCACCTTCAAGGTTGCTAGCTATTCTATTCAACATCAAAATGATGTCCCCATTATCTTCTTTAAAGTCCGTCCGATGTGGCCTCTTAGGCATCTTCTTTATTGACGTTTTAGGCTTCTCCAGCCATGCCTTGTTAATATTTGTGGCACATAATTTTGGTTGGCTAACATATAATCCCTTGGCTTCCTCCCTAGTTTTGTAGGTGGTACGAGAATGTGTTGGGATGCCAAATGTCTCTTGTATGGCTACCTTGCCTAGGTGAGCCAAAATTCTTCCGTCAGGTGCAATGATTTGTCTCTTCCGAGCATCGTAGTGGATAACACATTCTACCATTAATTCAGCACAATCCATCACAAGCGAGAATCCAGCTACCTGAAAAATCCCATTTCTCACCATTCGTCTGGAAATTGGTGTCGAAAGTTCGTCCTGTCCATATACTCTTTTCTTAAACTCTATGAAGTCAACATGTCCCAGATCGGTGTCTGCAACATTTTTCCACTTGAATTTATTTTCGACTCTCGCTATGCGCCTTTGCTGGCGAACTTCATTGGCACCTTCTTTGAAGATTCTCCCGCCGTGGTCATCAACCTGCAATCAAAAATACTAACATTAATACATAGAATTTTTAAAATAATTTATTTTCATGCCTTGTGTTCGAATATTTCACTTTCAGCTTATTAAATAATTAAACTTCTGCGAAAAAGCAAGCTGAAAGTAAATGATTTTAATTGAAATTTGGCCACAACTTAGCCAAGATCAAAAAGACAGAAAGAGAATGGTGAATTTATCCAGTTGATCTTCAAACCTCAGGAAAGAACTTCTGGCTGCAGATCATATTTAAACTTCGAGAGTTTAATCAAAAAGCAAGTGACAAAGTGTGCCCCTCTTGCATAGAAATTCGACTTCAGCAAATAAATTCTTTCCTTCCTCGAGAAAATTCTTCTTCAGCAATGAAAATTACTTCTTCCTATGAGAAAATCGATCTTGTTTGCAGAAGGATTGATCGTCTTAGAACTTCGAGAGATTAACTTCTCTTCAGCTGTGTCTGTGAAAAATGAGTTGTTGAAACTCATTATAATGCTGAAGAACTTGATTTGTTTTAGCAACCGCCTTCTTCTCTCTCGATCTCGATTTGTTTTCTCTTCTTCATATGGGCAAGTTTCCATTATTTTTCAAAAAAAACTCCATGGTGATCTTATCCAAGCAAATCTCTTTGATTTTCAAGAATTTGATTTTTGCTTAGATGTTTATCTTTAATTCTCGAATTTTTAAATGTCTAATTAAACTCGATTTTTCCAAGTTTTAAATCTTTGGCGAATTTAATTTTTCCTATTGGATTTTATCTTTGTCCGACACAATTTATTTTCCTTTGATACACATCTGGCGAATTTAATTTTGTCCAAGACTTTTAAATTTCTGAGTATTTGAAAATAAACTATTAAAATATTAAAATATTTTAATTTATTTGCAACCCGTTCGTTTTAGACCCATGGCTACTTTGATTTTCTCTCCATTTTCTCTTGGCTAAAAGTTTATTTTCCAAATTTACTTCGATTTTCGTCTAGCCAAGTCAAAATTTTAGCCATTTCATCGACAAATGTTACGCCAGATCCTTATTATCTCCTAGCGGACTCTGAATTGTGTTAGGCACATTTTCTTATGCCAAAATCATTTTTTTCTCTTGGTCGGACGAATTTCTCTAGGCAAAGTCTGTGTTTGGATGTCTTCCTTAGGAAAAATTCCATGATACTTGACAAATTTTTAATCCCTTCTAGTCAAGGGCGGACTTTCTTGCCTCTTTTCCATGTGCATTTTCCCCTATATACTTGGCTAACTTCACCAATTTTTCTCTAGGCATCCAGAGTTAGGCGAATTTTTTAATCTTTTTCCTCTTTCATGCTAGGCGGACTTCACACTTCCTGTAATATCCCCTTCCAATTGACATCTCTCAGATCATTGATTAGCCTATTATGTGACCCTCATAGGCTGATAGGGTGGATAGAGGGTCTGGTTGAGGCTTGGTTTAGCTTCAGTTGTAGGATCGTTCAGTTTGGCTTTCGTTTGAGGTCGTTCAGACATCATTTGCTTGACTTACTATTTTTAGTAATTGGAGACACTTAGCAGAGCACCCCTGCTATTTTTAGTAGTATGGTCTGGTCATATGCAAATTCAATCACTTATTCTCCAACTTCAGACGGTTCGTTAATCGGACTTATTTTGAGGAAGATATTAATATTTATCTGTCAAGTTAAATATTAATTATTATGAAGCTTATATTATAAAGTTATAATATTATTAATATTATAACTTAAGTGATTTTTTTCAAAAGGGGTCGACCATCATTAAGAAGGGGACCATTTTTAATTAATCTTTTTAATTAAAAGTGCGTTCGAGACTTTGGAAAAATTAAAAGAAAAATTCAAACTTTATTTAAATGATGATTTTTTGAGAGAAGTCGACTTTTTGAAGAATATAAGGGTTTCATTGGGAAAAGAGCTCATTATGTTGAGAAATCAATTTTTTGCTAAGTCCTGAGAACAAAGCCAAGAGTTTCAGTTTTCATTTTGCATTGGAGAACGAGCCATCTTTAGTGTTGCAGTTCAGAGGCTGTGAAATATTAGCTGATTTATTGCTTATCAGAGAGGTAGCTTCATTCAGAGGTTATCACAGAACTTATTCAGAGACTTATCTTCAGGGTTTGGATCCGGTAGTTATCAAACAGTGAATTATTCTAGGGTGCCTATCTTTGCATTCTCATCTAGCATCTTAACTAAGGTCATACGGATTTCTTTGCTGCTACTGGGGATGTACATTTGCTACTGCTAGGGTCGTACCATCTAGTATAGGCCGTACTTTTCACATAGGGTCCTACGCCTTCCTTTTTTGCAGTCTGCCATCACCAACAGGGGCGCATATCTCACTGGCTCCTTTTGCTATCATCTGGCGCAGGGGAAAGAGGAATTCTATGATGGTCGTACCATATCATGACTCTCACAGGCGGCTGAAATCAGGTTTTTAGTTATTGAAATCAACTTTGCTTTTTAAATTGCATGTTAGGGTTTGAAATTTGTAAACGCTGAGAAAGCATAAATAAACTATTCGCTATTGATCTGAGATTCAAATCTATCAGTTTTCAGCTTAAATGATTTATTGTAGATTTTTAAAGCAATTTCTTTCAAAATCGCACTTTATCTATTATTACAAAAAAAACAAAAACATCAAAAACGCTCAAAAACAATCAGTATCAAAAACAGTGAAACCAGGGGTTTCTACAGTGGTATCAGAGCTAAATCCTGCCATCCTGAGGGTTTAGCATTCTTATGCAGCTACAAGAGGTTGGGCCTCACAGATATTACACTCGCAGGAGAGCCTTGATTGACAGGGAACAGGGATTGAACAGGCAGCCGAGTACCATGGCTGACGGAATAGATATTCCTCGAAACCCTAGGGATTAGGACGATGCAGAGGTTCTACACACTCTTAGAGATTTACGGACAGGTCAACAGCAGGTGACTGATGTACTATAGCAGTTGACAGTGGCTATCCAAAGGATAGGTACGCCAAGGAGACCGTCACCACGCCGTGACGAGAACAGGAGTGATGCAGGTTCACGGAGAGCACCTAGGACTGTTTCACGTACAGCAGACAGGCCAACTCGGCCTACTTTTGTGAGACAGGAGCCAGATGAGGCTATTGCAGGTGAGGAGCCTGAGGAGATGTTCGTTGATACTCTTATGGCAGCGAACGATGAGTGGGAGTTGCTGACACCGGATGTCAAAGAGAGGATTACCTTTGACAGATTTCTCACCCAGAGGAGGGAACACCACAGGTATCGACATGATTGGAGGCCTAGAAATAATAATAATGATCTGAAGCATGCCACAAACAGACTTACTCTAGCTATGTTTGACGGTAGTGGCAAGGTCATAGCACAGACCTGGATCAGTAAGCTGGATACCTTTCTCACATTGCATCCTATGGTTGAGGAGGATGCTATTAGGTATGCTACATTGCATCTTGAGGGAGCAGCTTATGACTGGTGGCATCACAGGATGGTGACACTTCAGCATGATCGTATCACCACATACCAAGAGTTCGTAGATAGGTTGGTGGAACGATTCGACAAGAAGGATCCTGAGTCCTATTTCAGAGAGTTCGCCCAGTTGCGACAGGTTGGTAGTTTAGAGTCCTACATATGAGACTTCCAGTGATTGTCCGTGATGGTTCCCAATATTTCAGAGAGGCATCTAGTTGTGCTTTTCATAGAGGGACTGTTGGAACCATTAAGAGGTTGGATCAAAGCATTTGATCCTTCTTCGTTACAGGAAGCTATGAAGAAGGCACGCAGTATGGAGTTTGCAGCACCATCCAACAAATTCAACTCTAAAAATACTTCTTCATTCAGGGACAATAAAGGATTCAATAAAAACAAAGAGATCTGATTTTAAGAGTGACTCAAAGGAAAAATCAGCAACACCCTTGGATCGTGAGACTCTTAATGATTTGTGCAGGAAGAAGCTTTGCTTCTACTGCAAGGGTCCCTACGACCCTAACCATAATTGTCCTTTGCAGCCTAAGGGCAAGGCCAATAGAGTTATGTGGGCCTATTATGAGGATTCAAAATCTGAGAATTCCGAACAGTAGGAGAGTTCAGAGGAGTCAAACTCAGAGGCTTCAGAGCCTAAGGCAGAGAAAGAGTCAGAGCTCCAAATCCAGGAGGCATGGTTGTCTAGCATTCAGTAGGAGGGATCTTTTAGACTTCGTGGAGTTTTGGCGGGTCAAAAGGTTATCACCCTTCTAGACACAGGAGCCACCCACAATTTTATTGATGCTAAATTTGTGGAGAAGCGTGGGCTCATAACCGAGGAGTCTGAGGGCATTCGGGTTAAGGTGGCAGATGGTTACACTCTCAGGTGTGATTGTATGATTAAGGATCTTCCATTGCATTTGAATAACTATGAATTCAAGGTTGATTATTACGTAGTGAATATGGGAGATATTGATTTAGTCTTGGGCATGAAGTGGCTTCATTCCCTTGAGGAAGTCACTCTTCGTCTCAAAGACATGGAGATTCGGTTTGATGTGGATGGAAAGACTCATATTCTGAAAGCCATTCGAGATAGTAACGTCAGGACTATTTCCTTCCGACGGATGGAGAGACTTATGCGACATGACATGGTTGAGTGGGTTGTTGAGTGCACTTTGACACCTATACAAGAGGGACAGCATAAGGCCGAGTATCATCCTGACATTCAGCAGTTGAGAGTTAAGCATGAGAAGGTTTTCAGTGACATTCCACCAGGGAGACCTCCAGACAGGGGTATTGAGCACATTATAGAGCTTGAGGAGGGCGCTAAGCCTGTCATGATTACTCCTTACAGGCATCCTAAGCGGCTTAAGGATGAGATAGAGAAGACTATCAAGGAGCTGCTTGCTATGGGTCACATTCGACCAAGCAAATCACCATTTGCTTCTTTAGTTGTCCTATGAAGAAGAAAGATGGTACACTTCGCATGTGCATCGATTACAGAGTCCTGAATAAGAGGACCATCAAAAATAGGTACCCCATACCTCGTATAGATGAGCTTATTGACGAGCTCCATGGTGCCTGTTATTTCACAAAGATAGATTTGAGATCAGGATATCACCAGATTAGAGTCCGTGAGCAAGATGTTGAGAAGACTGCATTCCGTTGTCATTGTGGACACTTCGAGTTTGTGGTGATGCCATTTGGGCTAACCAACGCCCCAGCGACATTTCAGTCTACCATGAACAGAGTCTTCCACTCACATCTGAGGAGATATGTACTTGTCTTCTTCGATGATATTCTGATTTACAACAGGACTTGGCAGGAGCATTTGGCTCATTTAGATACAGTGCTCAGCATTTTGGAGAGGGAGTCCTTGTACACCAAGGAGTCCAAGTGTGATTTAGGGATGACTGAGTTGTTATACTTAGGCCACATTATCAGTGCAGAGGGAGTGCAGATGGATCCTGAGAAGATCCGTGCTATCGTAGATTGGCCTACTCCAGCGAACCTTACACAGCTGCGAGGATTCCTTGGGTTGTGCGGTTTCTATCGCAGATTTGTGAATGGTTATTCACGCCATGCAGCACCTATGACAGATTTGTTGAAAAAGGGTGCATTATGTTGGACTCCTGAGGCACAGGAGTGTTTTGTGAAGTTCAAGGAGCTGATGACTACGTGTCCAGTGTTGGCCCTGCCAGATTTTACGAAGCCTTTTGAGCTTCAGTGTGATGCTTCTGGTGAGGGCATTGGAGCGGTGCTTATGCAGGACAAGCACCCGATTGTTTATGAGAGCAGGAAGCTCAGAGGACCAGAGAAGCTTTACAATATTTATGATAAGGAGATGCTGGCCATAATGCATGCCTTGGCAAAATTTAGGCAATATCTCGTGGGCAGTAAGTTTTGCATTAAAACTGACCACAACAGTTTGAGGCATTTCCTGGGGCAGTGAGACTTAAATGATCGTCAGCAGAAGTGGGTGAGTAAGTTACAGGCATATGACTTTGATATCACCTACATCAAAGGTACCCAGAATGTTGTTGCTGACGCTCTCTCACGCCGGCATTATCTGAGTTCTATGGTGCATATTACAGAGGACTGGAGGCATGTGATTGTGGCAGAATATGCCAAGGACACTTGGGCATCCGGTATTGTTGAGAGATCTATGGTAGATACCAGGTATACACTTGTGAATGACTTGATCATTTACAAGAACAGGATTTTCTTGATCCCTGGATCTGAGATGAAGAACACTATCATGCGAGCCTTTCATGATGTACCTATAGCAGGGCACCCCGAGTACTTCAAAACATACAGGCAGGTTCGAGAAAGGTTTACATGGAAGGGTCTCAAGGCAGACGTTCTTCAGTATGTGCGTGAGTGCCCTGTTTGTCAGCAGAACAAGCAAGAGAACACGTATCCGGCAGGATTGTTGCAGCCCCTTCCGATTCCTAATAGGAAGTGGGAATACCTGTCGATGGATTTCATTACGGGCTTGCCCAAAGCCCAAGGACGTGATTACATATATGTAGTTTTGGATCGGCTAACGAAGTATGCCCACTTCTTTCCGATCACCACCACTTACACAGCTACACAGGTAGCAGATGTTTTCTTCCGTGAGGTCTTCACATTACATGGGTTGCCTCGGAGAATAGTTAGCGACAGGGATAGTCGGTTCCTGAGTCACTTCTAGCAGGAAGTGTTCAGACTTTGCAGGACCGAGCTTACACCAAGCACCAGTTATCACCTGCAGACCGATGGTCAGACGGAAATAGTAAACAAATGGGTGGAAGGTTACCTCAGGGATTATATTGCAGGGCAGCAAAAGGTGTGGGTCAAGTGGATATATTTGTGCGAGTATTGTTACAATACTACTTTTCACATGACCATTCAGATGTCCCCTTTCATGGCGCTGTATAGTTATGAGGTGCCTAGCTTTCTGGATTGCTACTAAGTGACAGTAGAGTCCCTAGTGCTGGAGATTTACTGCAGGAGAGTCAGGACACTATGCGGGCTCTTAAAGAAAATATTGCTAAGGCACAGAATCAGCAGAAGCAGTACGCAGACCAGAAGAGGACAGAGAGATCTTTTGAAGTGGGAGACATGGTATACCTCATGGTGCAGCCCTACCGTCAGTCTACTCTTAGGAAGAGTGGTTCGAAGAAGCTTAAGCTGTGGTATTATGGTCCTTTCAGGATTCTGAGGCATGTTGGAGAGGTGGCTTATGAGCTAGAGCTTCCAGCGGATAGCAAGGTCCATAATGTTTTTCATGTGTCATGCCTCAAGAAGGCGTTGGGACACTGTGTGGTACCTTCATCTATTTTACCTCCCTTAGATGATGAGGGAAAGTTGATCTTAGTTCCTGAGTCGATCCTTGAGTACAAAGAGAGACAGTTGTGCAGGAGAACTATCAGGGAATACTTGGTGAAATGGAGAGATTTACCAATAGAGGATGCTATGTGGGAGAGCGAGGAGATTTTACAGCATCCGGAGTTGAGATTGCTTGAGGACAAGCAATTTCAGGAGGGGCGAACTGTAATGTCCCCTTCTAGTTGACATCTCTCAGATCATTGATTAGCCTATTATGTGACCCTTGTAGGCTGATAGGGTGGATAGAGGGTCTGGTTGAGGCTTGGCTTAGCTTCAGTTGCAGGATCGTTTAGTTTGGCTTTCGTTTGGGGTCGTTCAGACATCATTTGCTTGACTTACTATTTTTAGTAAGTGGAGACACTCAGCAGAGCACCCATGCTATTTTTAGCAGTATGGTCTGGTCATATGCAAATTCAATCACTTATTCTCCAGCTTCAGACAGTTCGTTAATCGGACTTATTTTGAGGAAGATAATATTTATCTATCAAGTTGAATATTAATTATTATGAAGCTTATATTATAAAGTTATAATATTATTAAGTGATTTTTTTTAAAGGGGTCGACCATCATTAAGAAGGGGACCATTTTTAATTAATCTTTTTAATTAAAAGTGCATTCGAGACTTTGGAAAAATTAAAAGAAAAGTTCAAACTTTATTTAAATGATGATTTTTTGAGAGAAGTCGACTTTTTGAAGGATATAAGGGTTTCATTGGGAAAAGAGCTCATTATGTTGAGAAATCAAATTTTTGCTAAGTCCTTCTGAGAACAGAGCCAAGGGTTCCAGTTTTCATTTTGCATTGGAGAACGAGCCATCTTCAGTGTTGCAGTTCAGAGGCTGTGAAATATCAGCTGATTTATTGCTTATCAGAGAGGTAGCTTCATTCAGAGGTTATCACAGAACATATTTAGAGACTTATCTTCAGGGTTTGGATCCGGCAGTTATCAGACAATGAATTATTCTAGGGCGCCTATCATTGCATTCTCATCTGGCATCTTAACTAAGGCTGTACGGATTTCTTTGCTGCTGCTGGGGTCGTACATTTGCTACTGCTAGGACCGTACCATCTAGTACATGCCGTACTTTTCACACAGGGTCATACGCCTTCCCTTTTTGCAGTCTCCTTCACCAACAGGGGTGCATATCTCACTGGCTCCTTTTGCTATCATTTGGCGTAGGGGAAAGAGGAATTCTATGATGGCCGTACCATATCATGACTCTCACAGGCGGCTAAAATCAGGTTTTTAGTTATTGAAATCAACTTTGCTTTTTACCTTGCATGTTAGGGTTTGAAATTTGTAAACGCTGAGAAAGCATAAATAAACTATTCGCTATTGATCTGAGATTCAAATCTGTCAGTTTTCAGCTTATATGATTTATTGTAGATTTTTAAAGCAATTTCTTTCAAAATTGCACTTTATCTATTATTGCAAAAAACCACAAAAATGCTCAAAAACAATCATTATTAGAAACAGTGAAACCAGGGGTTTCTACAGAGTTAGTTACCGTTGCACCAAAAGCCCGGATTGGTAGTGAACGACACCCCTCTTAACGTTAAGGGGGCATCCCTAGGATAAGTACTCTCGTCGAAGACCCCGGACACGTGGCTGCGCAAACCACTCGGATAGACCTACATCACCTTTCAATAGGGGCCTGCATCAGGACATCACAGCCCACCACGCTCCACGGGTCTCGATCTCGAGACCTCCAGCTTTGATACCAAGTTAGTTACCGTTGCACCAAAAGCCCAGACTGGTAGTGAACGACACCCCTCTTAGCATTAAGGGGGCATCCCTAGGATAGGTACTCCCGCCGAAGACCCCGAACACGTGGTTGCGCAAACCGCTCGGACAGACCTACGTCACCTTCCGATAGGGGCCCGCATCGGGACATCACACTTCCTTTTCCAAGGCCTACGTAGACTTACTTAAGTCTTTTCCATCTTCCATCAAGGCATGGCGGACTTTCTCAAGCCTTTGCCTTTCACACTTGGCCTAAATTTGCACTTTTCCCCTTTAAAACATTAAAATACTTAGTCAAAATTTCAATTTTCCTTCTTTTTAGGCCTCTATACTAAGGCAATTTTCGGATTTTTACCCCAAGGCACCAAACACTTAGCAAAAATTTTAATTTTTCTCTTCTTTTATGCCTAGGCGGACTTCTTCAAGTCCTTGCCAAGTCAAGGATGGACTTTAGAAGGTCCTTGCCATCTTTCTCAAGGCTGGGTGGACTTCAAACAAGTCTTGCCAAAGCTAGGCGGAGTTTGGAACCTCTTTGCCAAGTCCCTCATTTTAAGAGCCGACCTCATACTTTCCTTTTCCTTATTGTTGGGCGGACTTCCTAGAGTCATTGCCATTTCTCTCCAAGGCATGGCGGACTTCAAAGTAGGCTTGCCATTCTTCTCTTAGGCATGGTGGACTTCAAAGAAGGCTTGCCATTTCTTTGCCACGTCCCACATTTTGAGATCCAACTTCCTACATGGCTAAACATGCTCTCTTGAGGGCAAATTTTCTAGACTTGGACAAAAATTTATGCCTTTTGGTTGATTTTTGGTGATTTTCTCTCAGATTTTGACTGATTTCTCAATGATTTTCCAGATTTTCTCATGCTTTTGGGTTGATTTTCTCAAATTTTTGACTTATTTTTTCATGCTTTTCCTAATTTTTTACTCGATTTTTCAATTTTCACCTTGATTTTTCAATGATTTTTTCAATTTTTAGGGTTGATTTTTGGATCTAAAGATGGAAAGTTGACTCGTTGACCAGGGTTGACTTTCTAAAAATAGAAAAAGAAAAATCCCTCAAAAATAGGGAACCCCGTTTGGTCCAAAAATGCCAAAAATGAAAAAACGAAAAAGCAAAAAAAGCAGATTTCCTAAAAAATAGGAAGTGTCAGAATTGGCCAAAAGCACAAGCGATCCTCGTCTCTCGAGTCTTCTGAGCACTTTTGTGACATTTAGGCACTGATTCAAGCATGGATTATTGACTTGGCTCAGATGACTCTCAGAAGACTAACCTGAAACTCTCAAAGTGATGACTTCGTGAAACCGTTGCGCAGAGACAAAACCCTAAAAACTAGCAACTACTAGGGGTTCCCATTTGCGATGGGGCGATGTGTAAAAAGGTCACAACACTACTCCCACTGATGTATTAGAAACAATTCCAAGCACCATTTTTTCTTCTACAAATGTAAGCTTAATTTTTTCTAGATTGATTATTTTGTAGGTCACCCAAGGGATGTAAATTGGCAACAATGATATTATACCCATCCCAATATTAGAGACAATTCCAAGCACCATTTTTTCTTCTGCAAATGTAAGATTAATTTTTTTCTAGATTGATTATTTTGTAGGTCACCCAAGGGATGTAAATTAGCAACAATGATATTATACCCATCAAGAATCTCTACCTTCACGTGTTTCAATTTACTTCCCTGATTCCATACTCTTATGGAAGGATGTACTTGAATTTTTTCATCTTGTGATGCTTCCCATGATGATAACAATTTGGCTACAATATAGTGTAAGGCAACTTATTTGTAATAATATAAACATAGTCAAAGTTATCACTTTTATTTGTTGAAGTAAAAACTCTCTTATGGCCCAAGTTTTCAAAACTAGAATTCAATGGGGTACTTATCAATGCCCATTCTTCATCATAATTCTTGAAGATATCCAGTTCACACTTTTATTTTAAATCAATATTGTAATGGTCAATTAGCTTTTAGGATAGACTTTAGGAATCTTCTTTAATAAAGTCATGTTGACTTTATATATTTTTCCTTTGTGGATAAGATTTACATTTTTGCTTTATGATTTGTCAATCTTATCTTGTGAGTTGTCATCCTTATCCTCTGTGGATAAGATATTTGTAATCCTATATAAGGATGTTTTTGCTCCTTATTTCTTAATAGTTTTTTATGCAATTTTGGTTAACTTTTTGTGTCTTATTTTTGTAATATGGTATCAGAGCTCGGGTTTTGTAAATTTTTTAGATTGGTAAGCATGTGAATTTAATGGACCATGGTAGTGACAAATTGCACACAAAAGACACAAAAGAACGTGCCAAAGGAAGCTGTACAGATTCATACCAAAGGTTTTTGACGACTTTTTTTTCAATACAAAAATTGTGAGTCTATTTTTTGTAATATTTTGGTAGATTATTTTAAAAATTTGTTTTTTAACAATTAAAAATCACACAAGGTTTTAAGACTCGCTTTTTGATGATTTTTTAGAAACATCATAATTTTTCAAGTCTTTTTTTGGTGATTTTTGTACAAAACTGTGGTTGTGATGAGCACACAATTATACTGAGAGGGGGCGGGGGTGAATCCATATAACAATATTTTTTACTTATTAGAACTTTATCAATCACAATAATATCATTTGCTCAACATCAATAATCATGCACATGAGGACAACACTAACACATGATTTTTATGTGGAAACCCTTATGGGAGAAAAACCACGACAAATTAATGTTTTTATATAAATTCTTCTTTTTTACAAATTTTGTAGGCACCAACCTACTAGAGGCACGAATCCCTCATTCAATTTATGAACACCAACCCACTAGAGGCACCAACCCCTCGTTCAATTTGTGAGCACCAACCCACTGGAAACACCAACTCCCACAACTAAATTTGTAGGTTCCAACTTCAATGGATGATGGACAATTAAATATCTTGTTTGATATTACTTTTCCTCTTATACCTTCACCAAATTTGCATTATACTTTTCTTCTCAAATCTTCTCTTTAACCAATCTGCTCAAAAGGTCTTAATAAATCTGCCCATAAAGCCTTCACAAATCTGCTCTATTCTCCTTATTAAATCTGCTTAAATACTCTTTCCAATATGTTTAATGAATATGTTTCATCTATTGAAGTTGTAAAGCCAACCTCACAGAACCCAATGATCTCCTGCAAGCAAAATGACTTGTCATGTAGAAGAGATTCAAACAACACAAAGATATTACTTTGCAAAACAAGAGTAAAATTGCATAAACAAGAAGTGAATAATTACAAAGAGATCAATCCTTAAGAAAGGAGATCAAAACCCTAAAGTGAACCCTAGGATTTAATAAAGCAATTATTAAAGGGTCTAAGTTTAGCTTAAGTGAAAATAAAGTAAAAGGTGACTTAATTAATTAATCAATATGATTGAATTAATTAATTAATTAACCTTATTACTCCAACACCCCCCCTTAAGATGAAATTAGAGAGAAGCTAAAAACTAGGGACAAAATGCATGAAAGCAGAGATGAGTCCCAGCAAACAAGGCCTGATGAGGTACCCATGTACAAATGTAAAAGATCTCTCACAACAGGAGAAAAGGAGAAAACCTCGTGGGAAAAACTCCTCTCCAAAAGAGAGAAATACATGTGAAGGACTAAGAAGCCTCCAAACAAGAATGTCCCAAAAAGAATAGGAACAAGTGAAGGACTAAAGAAGCCTCCAAACAAGAGTGGAGGACTAAAGAAGCCTCCAACAAGAGTGAAGGATGAAGAAGCCTCCAATCAAGAAGAAATTGTCCCAAAAGATAGGAACAAAAGATGAACATAAAAAAACACCACTTAAGCATGAAGAAGTTGCAAACATTGTTGTAGAATAACTGCTAAAATGTTGAAAGAAGAACCTCCGCTGAAACATATGATGATCAAGATCAAGAAGACAAGAATCTGTATGAGTGCCCCCCAATGACACTACTCGAATTTGATGGCAAACCAAGGCATACACCAAGAACTCAAAGATACAGATGGCACAAGAACCAATAGTTTGAAGAACTAATCAAGTGAAAAATGGAAGGTCGCCTCCAGAAATAGGAATGCAAGAGTGTCCATATGGTAAGTGCTCCATCTCACCGAAATGCATGGGTAACTAGCCGCTACATCTGCCTAGTACATAGGAACAAATACTGTATGCATAGCTCACTCTAACACAAAACCAAGGAAGCATTAGCACCAACAGTAGAAACCCACCATAATGCTGACAAGGGAAAGGTATGACATGTACATTGAAACTGAATGCTTGAATGTAGTGCATGATAAAGAATCAAGAACATTTGAATGTGTAGACATGAAAGTACAAGCAGATATAAATGGCACACAAACCAAGCCACACACGCATGAGAAAGGTATGAAGGAAAACATCAACCCCCATGGCACTTTATATTATAGTGCGAGTACAATAAAGCACAAAGTGATGTGTAAGATCCCATAATACAGGTGCAATACAGAGGCACTTTATCTCAATGCGTTTACAAAATCATAAGTGCTTACAATGGAACCTCTTAATATCAACAAAAGACACAAGACTGGAAATACATGTAGAACAGCCAAAAAGAAGCCATCCCACGCAAACAAGAAGTTTCCAGGAGCAAAGATGCCCAAGTAATTCACCAAAATGTGAAAACACAAAAAATTGAATAAAATGTACCAGGTAAATTTTCTGATGAAAAATCTACAGATCTAGAAAGAGCACTAGAAGACCTTTCCAACGTCTATTTGTTTCCGAAAAACGAAGTTTGTGTGCAAAAGTTATGCCCCCAGAAGCACAAAAATAATAGGTTAATTACTTAATTAATTAAGTCACCTTTTACTTTATTGTTCTCTTAAGCTAAACTTAGGCACTTTAATAATTACTTTATTAAATCCTAGGGTTCACTTTAGGGTTTTGATCTCCTTTCTTAAGGATTGATCTCTTTGTAATTATTCAATTCTTGTTTATGCAATTTTACTCTCTTGGTTTGCAGAGCAATATCTTTGTGTTGTTTGAATCTCTTCTACGTGACAAGTTATTTTGCTTGCAAGTGATCACTGGGGTCTGTGAGGTTGGCTTTTACAACTTCAACACCATCTTCCTCAAAAAGCCTGTTCAAATCTGCCTCATGTGTCTTTTCAAATTTGTCTTGAATATTATTGCATAACTACCATATACTTTCCTTCAAATCAATATGATCTTCCCTTCATAAATCTCCTTATTATGCATCCATAAGTCTATTCATAAACTCTCCATTATAATTCTTCTATACATCTTTTCAAATTCAAATAATCTCCATTACTCTATTCACTTGCTTTCTTCTCCTTAATATATTTAATTCATATATTCCACAATCATTACTAATACTATCATGAGGAGAGTCAATTCCTTGAATGGTTGTATTCTTTGCAAAGAGAGATAATATGAATCACACCATTTTACTTCATTTAAGAAAATTTTGAATGAGACAAAAGTTATATAAGACGTCTTATATAACTTTTGTCTTTTTATAAACAAAATAATGATCATAGTTTGCCGCCTATTGTTTTCCTTAATCATTGCTTATTATCACTTAAATTATATTCATTGCCTTTAAAAATGAAATCACTACTTTCTAAAAAGTAACTACTCCATGTACATTCATTGTTGTCCAAAGGTAATGGTGAATCGTTGCCTAGTATTATCTAAAATTAGATAGCTGCCCTCTTTTGTCTTTTATGACTTGTCTTTTTCTTCAATTTTGTCTTTATATGACTTTGTCTTTCTAAACTCTTCTTAGTCACTGCTTTAGAATACAAATAGTTGTTCTTTAATAATTCCTCCTTGCTTAACTTTTGCTTCTTTATAACTAAGTCACTACCTTTAATTACTACTATTTATTTATCTTCATTGCTGCCTTCCTTTCACTAAAATTTAATCGCTGCCCTCAACACATTAAGATCGCTGTATTGTATTTTTTCTTTTACTTAGGCATCGCTACTCAATAAATAATCAATACTTCCTCAAACAATATTCCTAGTCAGCCAACATAGATGATGAAGGCCAAGGCATTAACATGAGGGAGGTCCATATCATTTTACATTTAGATATCTTCACATATTGGTGATAAATAATGAATTGGCCCAAATAAATATCTAAGTTTAAATCTTTAATTGAAACTACAAATATGATCCCATTACTCTTTATATCCCTGCTCAAAAATATCTTATGAATCTACTTCAAATTACCTTATAAAACTGATCCAAGTTACCTTGATTATGTCATTCCAATTGTTGTAATGAATCACTCCAATGTGATGATATGACATGACAACAATTAATCTTGCTCATAATCTTGTTCAAAATGCTTTTGACATTAATGACAACATTCAAACCTCTATATACCCTTGACATCAATGACAACATTTCAACAAGTTGTTTGTGGAATTTTTGCAGATTATTTTTGAAATTTTTTGTAGGTGTTTTCTAAATTTTTTTGTCGATCTTTTTATAGAATTTCTGCCATTTTTTATAAAATCGTGGGTTTTTAAATTTGTTGTTTGAGTTTTGCAATTTTTTCCCAAAAATTTCAGTGGTTTTTCTAATAGCAACAAGCTTCTTCATTTTTCGTGATTTTGAATTGAGGGAGGGATGGGTTCATTACCCAACATCATGTTGGAAGGAAATTAGCATTTTATAAACACAAATTACAACACTTGAAAGCAACACATGTTAACAATCTTCGAGTATCAATGCCTCGAAAAGATTGTCATTGGTACTGTTACCCAACCTGTTGGAATATTTTGTTATTGATGTCAAGGTTGAGTTGTGTGCTTATGTGCTTGAGCTACTTGACCTACTTGAGTTGGGTGGTTGCCTACTTGTCACTACTTGGTTTGCAGTTGTTCCAAGTCATCATGCTTTGTCAACATGGTTGAAAAGTCTTATGTGCTAAAGAGGTCGATGGTTTAAATTTATTGGGAGAACTATGCTTCAAAAGGAGACTTCTCATTTGAGGTGGTTTTTAATAGACAACTTAACTAGTGACGTGTCTCATTCCAAACAGCTTCAATTTTCTGTTCTAACAAAATTGAATATGAGGTGGCCTTGCTTAAATCTCTTATATTATTTCTGAGACAGCATATATGTTATGAGTTGGCTACTTAGTTAAAAAGAATATCGCATATTCTTGATGAAGGTCAATTTTTTTTACAGAAGGTTTCTATTTAGGATGACTTGAGATTTGAGGGCAGTTGTTTTGAATTTATTAAAGGCATCGTTTTAATGTGACAAGTTCCTATAGACGTGTCTAAATAAAAAAATGAAATTGTATTCATTTATTACCTATGGAGGTGACTACTTTCATTGCACAGGTTATTGACACTGATGGCTTAATAATTTTTGGCGATACTTTTATGAGCATATTGAATTCTCTGAGGCGTTTAATATTCTTGGCTTCGGTTTTTGAAGTGGCATTCAAAAAATAGAGTCTTGGTCTTAGTTTCCTCTATGCGTTGTCTTAATATGAATATCGACGGGTTCTGGTGTAAGCTTAAAGTTTCTTTCTGAAGTTTCTCAATTCAAATGCCACGTAATATATATGTTTGTGGAGATTTTTTTCAAGACAGTTTTGTAAAGGAAAGAGTTGTGAATGTTTAGTAGACGTTTTTGGGTGAAGCATTAGGCATATCGATACCTTTGTGTGGCGGCAACTTTATTTAGAGGACGGCTACAAAATATTTAATGGAGATTGTTGTTAACTCTTTCATTATGTAACGGTTCATCATTGCCTAAAGATGACTTCATATTGGCGGCGAATTTTCTATGTTTACTCCTGGTGGCCAATATTTTTCTGAGAGATGGTTCTTTATTTGGAAAAGACTTCTGAACTTTTTTCTTTATTCTCTTGGTCGACGACATATTTTGAGTTGGATGAGAATTAAAAGCTTTCTATTTTTATCAGGTTTATTATAATCACGGCTTCAGAAATTCATCATGGTAGCGAACTCATTTTTAGAGGAGTGGCGGTTTCAATTTGAACAGAGACATTTTTTAAAAAACATTATTGTTGTGCCTGTGATGAGATGTCTTTGATAATATTCACGAGGAAGTGTTTTTTTTATCAGTATTAATTATCTCTTGAAGTGTGACTCCTGTGCGTTGGTTTTCTCCTGTGGTTACAGAAAAATTATTTAAATGCTTGTCTTCTGGTGTTACCTAGTCGGCTTATAAATTTATTGTGAATTTCCTAATTTTGGGTGGCTTTTAGCGGCATATACTTGTATATGGAAGATGTATTTTCTTCAGGGGGATTTAATTTTGGTGGAGTGGTGTCAGTTTCTGTAGTGTGAATTAATTTTTGTTGCTTGTGTGGAATGGAAGGGCGATAGTAGTATGCTTGTGAAGAGGATCTTTGACCAAGGCTAATGCTGAAGAGTATTTGTGGGAGTCTTTTGAATTCACTTGGAATTTTTCTTGGCATCGACTTGTGCATGAATGTATGCAAGTCTCTAGCATAAAAAAAATGCACTAGAAGTTTGTGAAAAGAGCTATGGCCACATGAAACTTTTTGTAGGATGTTTTGTGTGGAGTTTGCCATTTTAGTGGCATCGTATGACATCATATGATATAAAGTCTTTATAAATGCTCAGATGATGTTCTTGTTATGTCTAAAGGCAGCATATGGAGATTCAGTGTTCTCATTTTAGCATGGTGCCCTGAATGAAGGGCATCATGAGTTTAAAATATGTTATAGCTTCTATCTTTTGATGAGAACTATGTAAGGTTTTGGAGGTTGTATGAAGATGAGCAAAAGCTTTGTGTAAGTGTCAAAGCTGTTACTTGTTTTGGTGCTTCTTAGTATCTGTTGGTTGTGTGATAAAAATCACGAGACATTCTATGCCAAGGTGTGTGGGTGACTTGGGTGGAGCTTTCCTTTTGAAGAGGGTTGTTTTTGTTTGAGTTGGGTGTGACAAAGACAAAGGGTTTTTCATCCTTGTAGCAGATTACTCAGTTGATGTGATTGCATTGTAACTGTGTTTGAATGAAGGCTGCAAGTGAAAAAAGGCCTCACAGTTCATGTGAAGGCATTGCTTGAAAAAGTGCTTTGTAGATTTGTATTCAAAGTTTGGAGTTAGTGCTTCGAAGGAGAGTTGGTACTCTCGGTGGGTAGGTGCTCACTAAATGAAATCGAAGTTGGTGCTTCCAGTGAGTTGGTGCTCACTTATGTAATAGGGTTGGTACCCTTTGGAGATAAATAAAAGCAATATTTTTCTGTGGTTTTTTACCTGAAAGGGTTTTCCACATAATCCTGGTGTTTATTTTGTTAATGGTCTTTGTTGATGCTCTTAATGTTCTGATTTCTGATTTACATGTTAAATCTGGTTTAAAGTTTTAAATTTTTTGAAATACTGATTCACCCTCCCTCTCAGTATTTCCTATGTGCTCTTCACAACCAACAGTTGTGAGTAAAGACCAGGACATGTTTGATAAATGTGACAGAGAATCAATCATGTTGATCAAATTATCAATGATTGATGCCATGCTTCCTAAAGTCCAAATAGTGACAACTTCAACTAAGATTTGGAAGCATATGTGTGACTATCATGAAACTTCAGATAAAGGTAGGGCCTTCTTTTTGAAGAGTATGTTTTTTCGATCACAATGGATGAGAAAATGTCCTTGTAGGAGCATTTACTCAAGATCAAGGACATCAAGGATTAGTTGTCAGCCATTGGTCAAAAGATGGAAGAAGAGGACATGGTGATAATCACATTGAAAAGCTTACCACTTGCTTATGAGCATTTCATTGAGACACTCAATATCATTGTTATAGATGTTGACTTGAAGTTTTAAGGGCTACGCAATAAGCTCTTACAACAAGATAGATGGAAGAAACAGTTTGGTAGCAATAGTGAAACGAGTGTGGAACAAGCATTTTTAGTCAACGACAAAGTCACAGGCAAATGGTCACACAAGAAAGGACAAGGTCACAATGTAGGATGCAACAAACAATTTGAAAAACATTACATGTCATTAGTGTGGTAAGTTGGGTCATATGAAGAAGCACTACAGAAAGAGGTTGACTGGACAAAAATCCAACCAAGGAAGGCCTTAATAGAATCAATAGAATGCTCATGTCGCAAAGCATTTGGAAGAGAAGGCATCAACTTTATATGCCTTCATGGCCCAAAGACCAGTAGATCAGTCAAAGTAATCTACATGGTACATGGATTTAGGAGCATCACATCACTTCACCAATAGGCAAGACTAGTTCACAGAGTACACTCCTTGCTCTGATTCAGTGATCTTTGGTGGTGGTGAGAAGTACATGATTGAAGGCAGCGGGATTGTGTAACTAACCTTTGGAGGGAAAAAGTCTATTTTTCTCAATGTGTGCTACGTACCTGGAATGGAGCTCAATCTACTTTGAGTAAGTCAGATTATGTGACATAGTCCTAATTTAGATGTCATTTTCAACAAACACAGATGTAGTAGCATTGACAAGGATACCAAGAAGACTATTTCTTTTGGTGTAGAAAATCATGGACTGTATAGATTAGTTAAAAATGGACAAGTCAGGGAACATGCATTGGTAGCCAAGAGTGCATCAACCATTACTACTCTTTGGCATCAATAGTATGGGCACCTCAATTTGTCCTACCTCTCTCAATTGGCCCAAGAGAACTTGGTAGATGGCATTCCTAACATTCAATAACAAATACAGGGTGTGTGTGGGGCTTCCCAAGTTGGGAAATAACATACAACACCCTATGATGATGGACAAGCTTGGAGAGTGAAGAGAGTCCTACAATTGGTTCATACAAATCTTTGTGGACCAATGAACACGGCATTAGCCACTAGGTGCAGGTATTTTCTATTGTTTGTGGATGATTTTAATAGGAAAATATGGGTATATTTTCTAAAATTAAAATTCGAGGTGTTTAATGAGTTTAAAAAGTTCAAGACCTTAGTAGAAAAGAGTCTGATTGTGCCATAACCACTCTTAGATTTGATAATGGAGGCAAATTTTGTTTTAAAGAATTCCACAACTTTTGTGCTAAACATGGCATCAAAAGAATGTTTACCACACTGTACACTCCACAACAAAATGGAGTAGTTAAGAATGAAACCATACTACCACAAAGATGGCTCAATGAATGATGGAGAACAAGAATGTTCCCAAGAAGTTTTGGGCAGAGGTAGTTTACACTGTGGTTTATCTTTTCAATAAGTCTTCGACACAAGCAGTGAAGGAGGAAACCAAAGGTGAGCCATCTAAAGGTTTTCGGTTCTACTGCATATGTCTGGATTCTTGATATGAAAAGAACCAAATTGTACTACAAGAGTTAGAATTTAATGCTTAAAGGGTATAGTGAAAATCATAAAGCCTACAAGATGATTGATGTGGACATTGACTGCTTAACATTCAACAGGGTTGTGGTGATTGATGAAGAAGTTGTGCCTTTTCAGCTCTTTTCTAACAGAAAGAGTACTGAAGATCATCCTTTGAAGGCTAAAGATTTAGGTGTTCTGCTTCCATTAGCTACACCTGGATGGGGGTAATCTGATGACTCTAAACATGTGGAATCTCCCAATCTAGTACTATTTTGTTTTTATGATAACCTTGATTAGCATCCAAATGACACAAAAATAGGAAGCCTAAGTCATGATAACACTAATTTGGAAGAAGGGTTTTCTACAAAGAGACCTTAGTGGTGGGAAAAACTCATTGGTGATGTTCAGGATGAAGAAATCGTCCCGGGTTGATCATCTAGAGGCAAGAGCAAGCAGAACACAATTAACTTTGCTCTTATGGCCAATTTTTAGGGAGTGTGAACCACAAGTGTTTGCTTAGGAAAAATATAAACATGAATGGGAAAAGGCCATGGAAAATGAACATCAAAGTCTTAGATAAATAATACTTGGGATCTTTCAAATCTTCCACCAGGGAAGAAACCCATTGGTTGCAAATGAGTGTACAAACTCAAGTACAAAGATGATGGTACACTGCAAGTACAAAGCACGGTTGGTGGCTAAAGGGTTCTCGTAGAGAGAAGGTATTGATCATGAGGAAACCTTTGCTCCCATAGCAAAGATGAGCACCATTTGGTTAGTTCTAGCCATGGCAGCGGAGTTTAGTTGGAAAGTCCATCAAATGGACATGAACAGTGCCTTCCTCAATGGTGACTTAGAGGAGGAAGTGTACATGACTCAACTTCAAGGTTTTTAGGTTGCAAGAAAGGAGCATTAGGTATACAAACTAAAGAAGGCTCTTTATGGCCTGAAACAAGCACCCAATGCATGGTACATAAAGATTTATAGGTATTTGGATCAATAAGGATTCCAACAAATTTCTTCAGGTCCAAATTTATACGTCAAAAGCATAGGCAATGAAATCATCCTTTTGGTCATTTGTGTGGATGATATCATCATTACAGGTAGTGATGCACATTTAATTGAAGAAATCAAATGTAATTTATATAAAGGCTTTTAACATGATAGTCGTAGGCCTCCTACATTATTTCCTAGGTGTAGAGGTTTGGTAGACAAATGGTGGTATTTTTGTTTCTTAGTCTAAATATGCCCAAAGTTTGCAAGACAAGTTTAGAATGACGGATCACAAAATCTTGTCTACACCTATGGAGAAAGGATTGAAGCTTTCATCCAAAATTGACTCAAAAGTGATCAATGGGCCAACATTTAGGCAACTAGTGGGTAGCCTTATCTTACAACTACTAGACCTGATTTGAATTATGTTACATTTTTTTGTTTTATGACAACCCCAAAGGTAGAACACTGGGTTGTAGCGAAGTGGGGACTAAGATATGTGAAAGGGACACTTGACTTTGGCATTCTGTATAGGAGAAGCAAAGATTCGAGGCTGGTTGGGTTTACAAATTCAAATTGGGCAGGTTTTGTTGATGACAGGAAGTCCACTTTTGGTTGTTTTCACTATTGGTATGGGTGTAGTCACATGGACCAGTAAGTTGTAATATGTAGCCTTGTTTTGCCTTTGTTTATTTTGTTTTGGTTTTTTTTTTAAATGGTTTTGAGATGACAAATAAAGTACAGATAATAAATTAACTTGCAGCAATTTAATAACTCAAAAAAATGTCAATTTTCAGAAATACATGAAGCTAAAAATTCTACATTTAATTTTTGAGTTGAAAAAAACATGTTTTCTCAAATGTAGGAGCAACCTAGCTCATTAAATGACATTACATACCTACTTAAACATACTCAATTTTTTTTTTGACTTTGACAATTTTTTGCACTTGCAAACAGCCCCTGCAACCTCCAAAGATTGGACACCACACCTCCAAGACTGAATATAGATGCTCCCAAATGATACAAACCTAATCTCCAACTCTAGGCACCCTCAACATAGTAATAAATTGTCATAAACCCTAGGCGTCCAACAATAAACAAGCCTCGCGTTTCCCTACGCAGGTACGGCAAGGAATGGGAGTGATATGGCTAGCAATAGAGAAAGAATGAACAACAAATAAACCTCCAAGTCCTCCAATCTACCACTCTTCAATCAACAATGTCTACCCAATATAGAAATGTAAATGAACAATGAAGTGCAGTGGTGATCCCTATGTGAAATCATTGAGAAATCCTCCAAATTGTGTCTTCCAACAACGTGGAGAATGTTGCTTGTAAGGGGTTTCATCCTTACAAACCAAGAAGAAGAGAAACAACTCCAACAAGAAGAAACCAAATATCCATTCAAGCATGAATGAGAAATGAGCTCAAAACTTCTTTTTATAAACTTTTTAGGGCTTTCCAAAAACTCCCTTTTAAAAATCACTTTATTAATTTATTAAGCCTTTTACCTCCAAAAAGTGATTTAATTTATTTTTAAGACACTTTCGGCACCTAAAGTCACTTTTAAGTGTCCCATCATTTAAAACTTTCCATCCTCTTTCCAAAAAGCTATAACACTGAGGTGTCAGATAAATTTATTTAATTAAAAAGGCAACCTTGGTGAAATTAATTAAATATAGCTCAATATTACACCCAATTAGCGGAAATGGCCGAAATGCATCATAATTGAAATCTGACTATTTAGGAGTGATCTCGATGATAAAAGATGATAAACTAACCTAATTAAGTGACTTACTAAAAATAGACGCTCCCTCCAAGAATCTTGGAGCCCAAACCAAAAGCCAGAAATAACATATGAAAGTGTCATATGACTATTTAAAACCACTTGTGCTCATTGCTACCATCAAATTACCCCTCTAGACATGTTGACACCAACCTAGAAAGTCAGCGACTACTACACTATTAGAGAACTTGAAAATGGGGACATTACAGTTCACCCTTCCCAAATATTGGTTGTCCTCAAGCATTGCCAATAGAACCTTGCAATCATCAAATTGATCAAAATTGAAACCAAGAATGATCTCAGGGTCCCAAGACAACCTCAGAGATTTATAGCACCATCTTCTCAAGGTACTGTCCTGCAAGTTACCAATACAAGAGACCTCCTAAAAACCGCTTGTAAGAAGAGCAATCCAATATTGCATAAACTTAGTCAACTCCTTAGAGAATTGCTCTTTGAAATAGCCAAACTGAGGAACCATAGGAGCAAACCCCAAAAAGCTAACATCGCCTTTGTCATTCCCAACAATTGCTAGATTGCAAAAAGATCCACCGTGTTGACGCTGCGCCACTCTGATCATTACTGACAATCCATCATGTCCATATTGCACTTTCCTTTCCACGAACCCAAAAATGTAATCATCATAAAATCCCAAATTGAGATACCTATAAGGGGTGAAACCTATAGTATGAAACATCTCCCACTGAAGCATCTTAGTAAGGTCCATAGCTGCAATCCCTATACTTAACATGATCCTGGGCAATTGGAAGACATATATGTTTAACCCAAAACCATACTCCTCAATATACCTCCTCAAGGTGTCATGCACAGTCATGACTGCAGGTGCGAACTCCTTCAATCTTCTTGCAAAAAGGAAAGCAATCCTTTGCAAGAGTTCAACAAACTCACCAACATAACACCATATGGATCTCCCATGTCCCCTCTATGCTAATCTGATACAACAATGAAGACTAGCAGGGACACTTATTATTCAAACTCGAAGGGTCACTGAATGATGAACCAAAGCATGCCCAAGTTTGTTGTCTTGAACCCACATTGAGAGTAAACTATCAAAGTTTACATAACAAACCTTCATAAGATGAATTCTTTGAGTTAGGAAGGTCTAAAGTAGGCAATAATGTCTATTGTTTAAAACCAAAATAAGTGAAGTACAATATGATTTTAGTGCTCTACACAAAGGACAACAACACCAATGAATTTCCCAAGTATAAGCATGTGTGAAAAACATTGTGTAAGGACAACAACACCAATGAATTTCCCAAGTATAAGCATGTGTGAAAAACATTGTGTTGCACCAAAATAGTTTCATTGTATAACCAATAGTGAGTTGCATTTTCTTGTTATATTGAGAGATTGCCATACGATTCATGACCATATGACAAATTCTTTCTAATTTTTGAACATCCATCTTTAACTCTTGGATTGTCTCATCCATTGCCTTAATAACTATCTTTGAAACACTCATTGACACATTGGCCTTATCATCTGCCAATGGAGAGCTTGTTTTTTTTCCTACCATCTCATCCTAGAGAAAATCCTCCTTTGAAGCAACACAAGTTAGAAGTTCAAGTAAACTTTATAGGGTGAAATCACAATATTGTGTTCTACTTTTTGGCCAAGATGGACATTTATATCAACATTTTTAATTGAATCTTCACCTTTTGAGACCTATAGCAACTAAACCGATAAGAATTTGAAGATGATGCAAACTAGTGATTTGTGGCAATTTGTGTGTAAATTCTAAATATATATATATATTTTAAATCTAAAATAAATCATAAATATTTCAACATCTCCTTTAATAACTAGTTATGAATAGTAAACAACATTTTTAGAAAGTAACGTTTATGTCGTCAAACATAATTTTTTTTCTAGAAAGGATGAAATTCTAATTTTTAAAATATAGATTAATAACATCAATATCTAGGGCAAGGATAATTTTCATAATTTTTTGTTACATGTTTTTTTGTTTAAAATAAAAATTAAATTTTGAAGTCACTGTAACTATAATTTGGACATAGGTGTATGTTGTCAAATATAACTTGTGTATATATCGAAATCCTTTTTTTTTGGGTCAAACAAGGACATAAATACCTAGTACAAAGGTATTTGTTATTTTTTTTAATAATGGTTTACTATTTTTCCACCTCTGTAGAGCGAAGAACATGATGTTTAGTAAAAAAACCTATGTTCAATAAAAATTGAAAATTAAATACATGATAAAATGAAAACATATCAAAACTATACTTGTTGGAAAGATCATTTTGAGGGCTACGATTTTGCAAAATATAATTTCTAAATGACTTTATTTACCCCCTCAAAAGGTAAAGAAAAAGTTTTTTCTTGCCAGCATTTTGATAGGTGTGAAGGAGACTCCATTGTGGGTATGATTTAATACTAGAGGGGTTCAATCAAAGATTTAATACTAGAGGGGTTTTATCAAAGGGGGTCTTATCTAACGCTCTTCAATTAAAACCCTTTAGATGGAACCTCTCAAGGCTTCAATCATTAGTTTTTCTAAAAATAAGTGATTTCAAAAAAAAAATAAGGATGTCCCAAAAATGAGACACACTATTGTGACAACACCCTATAATACTATCGTATTTTCCATTGAGCCAGTTTCCAACTATTCTAAGAAATCATCTTTTATTGTGCTTTAATGCACCCTACTATTGTCCTTTAATGGCACGAGACTAAGGATAGTTTTGATAACGTTTAAATTCCCAACACAATTATAATTGAACATTTTCTTAAGCCTATGATCCAATATGTAACATACACCCCTGATTTTTTTGAAACTCACTATATGCTATTTGTCTGTTTTGCTGATGTCTTTGTGAATGCTTCAAATGTGTTTTTTCAATGAAGCATAACAACATAAAGAATATTGCAAATAAAGAGGGAAACTAATAGATAACACATTGAGCCCAATGCTAGCCACTAAGTTGCCTAATCAACTATAACTAGCCTATGAGAACACTGGAATAGGCTAATGGACAACCCTACTGCTCAAGTGTGAGAAGGGGACATTACAGTCTTCCCTCCCCAAGATTGCTTTCCTTCAAGCAATCATAACTCTGGATGTTGTAAAATCTACTCACTCTCCCAACTATCATCCTCCACTGGCAAATTCTTCCACTTAACCAAATACTCCTTAATCACTCTTCTCTGCAAAGTATGCTCCCAGACCCCCAATATAGCCTCTGGAATCAAGATTAGCTAGCCTTCCTTATTCAAAGAAGACAACTCTATAGAAGGAACCACATTTTGACCAAGTGCCTTCTTCAAGCGAGAAACATGGAAGACATTATGTACCTTGCTACTCTCAGGTAGCTCCAACTCATAGGCCACCTCTCCAATCATCTTGGTGGCTTTGAAGGACCATAACAATGAGGCTTGAGCTTTTCTAACCCACTCTTCTTGAGAGTGGACTAGCTATAAGGTTGCAACCTCAAATAAACCATGTCCCTAACCTCAAAAACTCGCTCAATGCAATGTTGATCAGTATAAAACTTGTCCTGATTTTGAGCATGTTGTATGTTCTCTCATAGAGACCTCATGATGTCTTGACTCTCGAAAAGAAGATCCTTGGCTCTGGGCACTTTGTAATCTCCAAAAAGTAAATCAACGAAGCTAGGAGCTTCGTAGCCATATAATACCATAAACAGAGACATCTTGATAGACATATGGAAGGTAGAGTTGTAGCAGAACTCTCCTAATTGTAACCACTTAATCCACGCCTTTTGTTGCCTTGAAACATAGTTGTGCAAGTAGCCTTCCACCCATTTTTTCACCACCTATGTTTTCCCATCAGTCTGAGGGTGGTAACTAGTGCCAAGGGTCAACTTCGTACCACATAATCTGAATAAATCCTACCAAAAAAAACTCATAAACTTGATGTCCCTATCATTGATGATGGTCTTAGGTGTTCCATGAAGTTCAAACACCTCTCTGAAAAATAAATCTGCCACCTGTACCGTTGTAAACCCTACTGATATGGCAAAAAAGTGAGCAAATTTAGTCAATCTATCCACCATATATGACCTTTCCCTGCACCTTAGGAAGCCCTATGATGAAGTCCATTGATATATTTTCCCATTTCTAAGTAGGAATGGGTTGGGGATGTAATAAACCAATAGGATTAGTATGCTCATTTTTGTTTTGTTGGCATACTTGGCATTCATAGACATACTTGAGAATATCATCCTTCATCCTTTTCCATGAGAATCTCTCACGAATTTCCCTGTATGTCTTATAATATTGAGGATGACCAGCCATAGGAATGTCATGAAAAGCCTTAAATATGTGCACTTTCACCTTAGATTCAAGAGCTAACCATATTCTATCCTTGTAATAAATAAGACCATCCCTTACCTGGTACTTATCATCCTATAATGACCCATCAATAATATTGTTGGCTAGTGCACTCTTGGCATAATCGGCCTCTATTTTATCCTTCCAATCTGCTGATATGATTGAGATGGAACACAAATGTGGCCTCCTAGACAAAGCATCAACCACTACATTTTTTTCCCTTTGACATATTCAATGTCAAAGTCATACCCCTGAAGTTTGTTTACCCATTTATGTTGCCTCTCATTAAGATCCCTCTGACTAAGAAAGTACTTGAGGCTGTTATGATCAATTTTCACTACAAATTTTCCCCCAACAAGATATAGTCTAAACTTGGCAAGGATGTGCATGATCGCCAACATCTCCTTGTCATAAATGGAGTAAGCTCTCTCACCTCCTCTCAACTTCTTGCTCTTGAAAGCTATTGGATGCTTATTCTACATGAGGACAACTCCTATGCCTTCACTCGAGGAATCACATTCAAGCTCAAAAGGCTTAGAGAAATTAGGAATGGCTAGAACTAGGCATAAACTCATCAACTATTTGAATCTATCAAAGGATTGTTGTGTTGTTTCAAACCAAACAAATGCCCCCTTCTTGGTCAAATCAATGAGTGGGGCAGCCAACTATGAAGATCCTTTGACAAACTTCCTGTAGAAACCACAAAACCAAAAGAATCCCTTCAACTATGTGAGGTTTGTAGGTGGAGACTAATCAAGAATAGCCTTGATCTTTTCAGGATCAATGCTAACTCCCTTAGAATTGATAATATGCCCAAGATACAACTTTGTCATGCCAAACTCACACTTGGACTCCTTTGCAAATAGGGACTCGCTCTCCAAGATACTCAAGACCTTATCCAAATGCCTCAAGTGCTCCTCCCATGATCTACTATAAATAAGAATATCATCAAAGAATATCAAGACAAACTTACGCAATTGCTGACTGGAAATTTTGTTCATGCAAGACTGAAATGTGGCAAGAGCATTAGTCAATCTGAAGGGCATAACAAGGAAATCGAAGTGACCAAAGTGGCATTTGAATGTTGTTTTCGCAATGTCTCTTCTAACTCCGATTTGATGATAACTTGACCTCAAGTTTATTTTTTGAAAAATAGATTGCTCCATGTAGCTCATCAATCTGTGGGATGGGATACCTATTTTTTATAGTCTTCTTATTAAGTGCCCTGTAATCTATGCACATGCACATAGTTCCATCTTTCTTCTTCACTAGCATCATTGAGGAAGCAAATGGAATCTTACTCAACCTAATATGTCCCATATCCAGAAGCTCCTTGATTTTCTTTTCTATCTCGTCCTTATGTCTCTTAGGGTGCTTGTATGGTGTATTGATAATAGGATTAGTCCCCTCTAACTCAATGATATGCTCTATGCCTCTATCAGGAGGCTTGCTTGGGGGTTTACTTCCAAAAATATTGCTTTACTTGGAAAGCAAAGCCTATATGTTAGGTGGATATGAACACTTCTCCTCCTCTGTAGCTGTGGGCATAACTATGCACTCTACTATGCACTCCACTTGATGATGTCTAAAAGGATTCTCCATACACTTGAAGGAAACAACGTGACGCCCACCATTAGATATCACTCTCAAATCAACATTCTTACCCTTTAATTTAAGCTTCAACTCCAAAGTCTAAAATTGAGAGTGATCTCACCTAGAAAATGTAACCACTGAATACCCATCATTGCATTTGTGTCCCCAATGCTAACCACATAGAAGTCATCCTTGACTTCATAATTACCCAACAGAAGGCTGAGCTGAGGAATCATCGTATATAAGTAATGGTGAAACCATCTGCAACCATTAACCTCCTGTGTCTAGAGTCCCCTGTGTGCTACGAGTCCCTCATCAATAAAATTATGTGTAGCCCCTAAATCAATCAAGGCTACCAACTACTGTCCCTTAAGGAATCCTCTAATGTGCAAAGACTCGTTCTTTTGGAAGCTATAAAGTTAGGCAAGCTTCCCCTCTTTTGTCTCCTCTTTTTCAACCTCTTTAGGAGGCTCTTCCTCTTCTTTCTCATTGAAATCAGATTGTTGGTTTGAACTTCCTGATGCACT
Organism: Sequoia sempervirens; assembly: GCA_007258455.2. Lineage (NCBI taxonomy): Eukaryota > Viridiplantae > Streptophyta > Pinopsida > Cupressales > Cupressaceae > Sequoia > Sequoia sempervirens. The sequence continues at coordinate 469 of VDFB02149433.1, read as the reverse complement.
TTCCTTTGTGTCCCCAATTCTAACCACATAGAATTCATCCTTGACTTCATAATTACCTAACTGAAGGTTGAGCTGAGGAATCATTGTAATACAAGTAATGGTGAAACCATCTACAACCATCACTCTAAAACCATCAACCTCTTGTGTCTGGAGTCCCCTACGTGCTATAAGTCCCTCGTCAATAAAATTATGTGTAGTCCCTAAATCAATCAAGGCTACCAACTACTGTCCCTTAAGGACTCCTCTAATGCACAAAGACTCATTTTTTTGGAAGCTATAAAGTTGGGAAAGCTTCCCCTCTTTTGTCTCCTCTTTTTCAACCTTTTCAAGAGGCTCTTCCTCTTCTTTCTCATCCAAATCAGATTGTTGGTCTGAACTTTCTGATACACTTTCCTCTGTTGAATAGTACTCTATCTAATGCATCTTCCCCTTTGTGGCACACATATGATCTCTATACCAAGGCTCTTTA
>VDFB02149432.1:0-12745 GCA_007258455.2 Sequoia sempervirens | reverse complement strand
CCCCATACAACACTAGTTAGCCCAACACACCAACCTAGATTCCACCTCTATAGGAGAAGATGATATGAAAACCCTTTCCACCACTATCCATAATAATGTTAGTGAGTGCTTCTAGATATAATATATCTTATTATATCTAGAAGCACTCACTATATTATTCATTTAGTTTTGTGTCCACCATGAGGAATTACCTCAATACATGTACATATTGCTAATGATGAAATTTTGTGAGAATTTGGGTTCATTTTCCTACCTTTTACCGATTCCTATATACTCACGCCCTAATGCATTTATCCCTCACCTTATTCTTATTTGTGCATACTCTAATACATTCATCTTATCCATGCATTAATCATACTTACCCATAATCCCACCCAAATATAGTTTTTATGCACTTGGATGCTAATAATTACCCACCATGAATCATTTATTTAGTTGTGGGGTTGTTCTTATTAGAATTTGAAATAAATCATAACTATATCCAATAACAAACAATAATATGACACTAATCTAATATAAAAATAGGAATAATAACATTATATATTATTTATACTATTTTTTTTTAAATGAAAGAAAAGAACTATAAAATATAGACTTTGTGAGAACAAGTTGAAAATACAAGCTTCCCAAAGGATTTAAGTTAGCTACAACTAAATAAGTGACAAACTCAACATGAAAAATAGTTAAGTCAAGTAAACTCAACTTGTAGATCAAGTAAGATCAATTTTATGTGAGATGTTCATTATTGTTACTTATCTACCTTGGTAAATAAAACTAATTACTTAAGTAAACTTAAATGATATATGTAATAATGGATTAAACCAACAACCCCCTTAATTGTAATTGAGGTAGTAAAGAAATGGTTCATGACAACACAAGTCATGTAATCCCCATTTACAATTTCAAAGAACCCCAATATAAAAAGAGAGTGTACTATGATCCCCAACCCCTAAAGTAGAAACATAAAACCTACATGAAAAAATGCATCTCAAGTAAGAAAATATAGGAGGACAAGATATTACCATAGAAGTGATTGCATGCTACAATCCTTGCAAGATAAAGCCTATATATGCCTCCACAAAGTAGAGAGAGAAAGTTAATGTAGAATTTCACAAGGTGAATGTTGTAGTAGGTACTTTTAAAATAAAGGATACATATTCCTTCTAGAAGAAGAAAACCCCAAAGCTATTAGACTACTAAATTTTCATTCAAATGGTGGAATATAAGAATAAATTTTAGAAGCTACCCATATGTCTTGAGGCTAAAGCTAAATAGTGATTGTGATATACACTATTTGAGAATAGAGACCATGGAAGTGTGAGAGCTAAACCAATGTGAACTAGGATATGTCAAGATAGTAGCATGATGTGGAAAATAGAGAAAAATACAATTAGAAGAGAATATGCAACTTAGTGTGAGTTATCATCAAAGAGAAGACATGTGTCTTCAACGTTATCATCAATATCTAGAATGTGAGATTCTAGAAAAAATGATGTATTTTGAATAATTAATTATCCCAATGATCAATATGACATGTGGGAACATACCAAAGAGAACCTATAGTAGTATGTAGAGAATTCAATATATTTGTTGATGTAGGAAGTGGAGGTTGTATAATAACTACTGATACTAGAGGTGTATGAGGAGGATAAGTAATATGAGAGATACCTTTGTCATTAGAATATACATTAATTTTTGAGTTTATATTTTCTTCAATAATATCATCATACAAAAATTTCTCAAAAGTATCAATGGGGAGGCATATGTCCATAGATGGATCTTCTAGGAATGAAGGTTCATTGTGATGTCCATTTATTTCCCCATAATGTAGGATGGAGCCCATAATGTGTGGTTACTAGTTGACACTAAGAATATTTAATCCTAGAAGATGGTCATTTCTATTTTTCATACATATTTCTACCATTGAATACCTGGTTCATGAACTAGCCCATACAAATTATACAGTAAGAGATTAATCCATTAACAATGATTCAAGATGTTATTAGGCCTTGTAATTCCCTTAGATTCTTATGTAATGACAACTTGGGATGGTTAGTTTACCCATTAATAAATTAAATTGATTACCTCATTAGTGAACTTTATTTTAGTTCATGTTTCTAAAATTCCTATTTGTTAAGCCCCCTAAGAATTAAAAATCTGATGGAACTTTATGAATTGAGAGCATGTGCATTAACAACACCCCCACATATCTCAATTAAGACACCCTTATCAAGTTATAGTTTTAATCACTTTTTAAAAAATAACATTTATAAAGTGGAAGCTAATTTTATAAGGTTTTGTAAATGTATGTTTAGTCTTAAAAAAAGTATAATTAATTTATAACATAAGAATAAATAGCTTATGTCAATATGTAGTGCTTCTAAAATATCCACTTTCATAAAAATGGACTCAAATTATAGTTTATTTGTGAAATTTATGAGGCCAAAAACCTAAAAAAGCTATGTCTAAACAACAAAATACGAGAGAAAATTGAAATTTTAAAAAATTGGAAATACAAAAATAGATTATACCATCAAAAGTTCATGAAAAAATTTCCCATTTTTTTTCAAGAAAAAACTTTTATTTGAGAAATATATGGCCTTCCAAATTTGGCCTCTTAAACTAAAAATATCACTAGAGAGGAGGCTCCTTGGTCTAATGGTAGGTGGGTTGTGTCTAGGTGGTAGACTAATGGTGGTGGTAACTAAGTGGTGGAATGGTGGTGAATGGGTGTATATGTTAGTAAAGTGTAGGTGGCATGTTGGCCAAGCATTGCTCAAGCAACAAGTTGGTAGTGGATTGATGATAAAAACTAGGGACGCTACTTAGATGGAGGTTTTTGATGAAGTAGCAAGGTGGAGTGTCACTGAGGTTATCATGTGGTTGAGCATGGGAGGTGCACAAACCATGGAGTGGAATTGAAGGATCAGTGGAGGGATAATCGCTATTTTTAAGTCAATGAAACTTAAGCTACTAAGTGGTAGCCATTGATTCTCTATGGAGACCACCAAAATTCTTGATTTTTGATCAATTTTTATTGACTAGAGTTGTGTATGGGGCCTAAACCTTGCTCATGGAAAGGGTCATACCCTACTATGGCAGGTTATAATGGTACCTACTCTTGCACCATGCCACCATGCTTAAAGTACTATAATTTTTTAATTCATTAAAATAATAAAAAATAATTTTTAAAAATAGCCCGCACGGGTAGCGGAGTTGGCTTGGGTCATGGGTTTTCTCCCCATAGGTTTCGGGTTCGACTCCCGCTCTCGTGCTCAACCGATGGACCAGCTTGCAGGTTGTCATGCCCACCTATAGGGGATTAGTCTCACCTCAACTTGCCCCTTGGACGTTTGGCTAGGTCGCGGGGATACCCTTGTAGCAACAAAAAATAATAATAATAATAATTTAAAAAAATACTTTTTTCAATTTGATTTTGTTGTACTTATACTTGTGTCAACTTCCACAATAGTCTTATTATTTCCTTTCAAACCACATGTCAAAATATAATAATTTTTTAGAGTCAAATTTCTATTGGCATATATCTCCCCCTCTCCCAACCTTGTCTTTGTTTTTCCTTTTCTCATGTTTCCATTTACCTATTACCATATATATTATTCTATTTGTACTTAGTTTTATTTATGAGAATAACTTTATTAAATTGTTTATTTTTTATTTTATGCTAGGCAAATCTATGCTTGAATTCCCATAGACTTTCATTATTATATTTTGTAGAGTCTCCATAGACTTTTGACTTGTAAATAATAAGATAATTTGTGTAGAATATTCAAGTGTGGTAGAGGGAAAAGTTAAAATAAATGATAGGAAGAATCCTTGTGTCAAATTTACAAGTTTTATAAGACAATAGGCTATGTCATAAATTAGTCCATTAGAGTGAGACCAAGTTGACCACCAGGCTATTATGATCCTTAGTAGCCTTGTCCTAGTCTTTGTTTTGAGTTAAAATTGGGTTTGTATGTATTTGATAGGTTTTACTACATTCTCATTGTGATATGTTATAATATCAAGTGCAATTGCATGCTTTTGTCCATTTTACAATTTGTATTTTAGCTTGACAACTATTTTTACTATTTTATTTTATTTTATTTTTTGGTTAACTCTCTAAGAGGTTGCCATGCAAATATTTTGTCAATAGACTAATCCCATGAATTCTTAGATATCTTAGAAGATTATGACATATATGAGGGTACAAGTTCACAACTATGTCACAATTTTGATCAAGAAAATAGTTTTGGGCAACCCAAAACTACTTTTTACTTATGTGGTACAAAGAGTTTCAGATAAAACCCTTTCACCAAAAACTATTAAATAGCTATATTTTAATTTTAAAATATGGAAAAGGTTGAATTTACCTGTATTGTTTCAACTAGAACATTTTTGGACAAAATAATTCCAATTGAAACACTTTTACCCAAAATTATCTATGTGGTAAGTCTATGTGACAACTTAACCCCTCTTTTGGAGAAAATTGACTAAAAATTCAACTTCAACTTTATGTTTCTCCAACTAGGGGTACTTTCATGAAAATCCAAAAATAAAATTTTGTAGAGCTTAGAATTTAGAATTTAAAAATTAATGATATTTTGATTAGTTTTAATATTGTTTTTTTTAAAAGTTATTATAAGCAGGTGATTATAATCAAACATAAGGATAATTAGACATTTTTTAAAAATAGTAAAATAAATTTAAATATTTAAAACATATATGATGTACTAAAGGAGAGAATCTTCTCTAAAATGGTATTTTTTAAAAAATAGATAAAAGTTGACATCTCATGAAAACTATGATGTTTTGAGTAAATTTGATTTTAAAACATTATTAAAACACAAAACATTCATCAATTTTTTGAAAAAAATCTTGCACTAGATTTTCAAGTTATTGTTTACTTTTTGTGACATCCCATAAACCTCACATTTAAAAAAAAATCAACAACCAAAATTTATCCTCTTAAATTAAAAAAAAATCCATTTATTTTTTAAAAATTAAAAAATTATAAACATAAATTAAACTAATAGTTTTATGTTTCATTAGTTTATATTATTTTGAAATTTAAACATCAATTTTAGGTCATCCAAATTGAAAAACTTTATTTGTGTTGGTCATTTCCTTTATAAAGTGTAACACAATTCTAAATTTTTACCCAAGACTAATTTGTTATCCTAGGACCGAGCTACAACCTCTTACATGAAGGCTCTAAACTCAAATTATAACAAAATTTGATTTGGTAGTTCCCTAAAGTGTCTTGATTCAAGATTTGGTGGTTGAAGTGAGATATGATACATATGTTCTAAGTCACTTTTTCAATTTCATTTACTATTATATTTAGTGTCTATTTTTCTAGTTTATCACTTTTTCCATCATGCTTCTTGGAAAAATAAATACCTCATTAGGAAAATAAAAACCTACACTAACAAATTTGACCTCTCAAATTACTTTGATATCCTATCAATATGTTCACATGTAATGATTCTTCTCTATTTGATGATATTGATAAAATTGGTTATATTTTTCTCACTATATTAAAAATTCATGAGTTGGTGTAGTCTTTGATATGTTTAATATTTTAATCTATAAATATTTTCCCTCAAACAAACTATATACAATATATACAAACTAATTATGAGATATATCTAAAAGGAATACAAAATTTTCAAGAAAATAGAAATATGAAATGCTAACATAAAAGATACACTAGGTAATTATGAGAGATGTACAATATGAATATAAATCTTCCATAAAAGCACAAATCTGAAATGAAATATATATTTTAATAATATTCACAAGACCTATATGGTCTATATAAGAATTTTTTATATGAGTACAAATTACAACAAAGGAAATATTTAATCATACACCAATATAAAAATAGGTCTCCTAATAATTTTGGTTCAAAGTTGATGAAGAAGAAAAAAAAAACTCTCATCTCAAAACCCCCAAAGTTCAGATTATAAACAACTTTAAAAAATTAATCCAAAATTGACAATAGCTTGTGTCAATTTAAATTGATTACAATTGTGGAATAACGTATTCAAACTTGAAATCAAATAATTCTATTATTCTTAAAATTACATTGTAAATGGCAAGCAACTCAATTGCCTCTTTGATTTCCAACTCTTCATCTCCCTCAACTTGTCCACACAATCCCTCCTCTGGTTTATCTCCATCTACAAGAATATTGTCAAGCATGAAAAACTTCCTTTGCAATTTCTTCCACAAAACTTTGATAATCTACAATGGTATGATTCAACCCTTCTTATGAAGACATCCTCTTTGTTCTTCCTACACCGCGCCTCCTCCATTTCCATTAGATATCACCCTCCTTTTATCTGCAGATTTCTTTCACACCACAATGTGTTCTAACTTTCAACATTTATCCATGTAATGTAGATTTTATTCTCTTACATTGTTGTATAATCCAACTTCTATTTGGGCCTTGTGTATCCATGCTCCCTTTTTTTGAATACGTGCCCTCCAAGATATTAAATCCACATAAATTTTGTCATATTCATTTGTAATAAATTTTTGCATTCAAAATTTTAATGCAGCCTATCTGACGCATCTCCTCTATTGGATTTTGTCATTCAATTAAAAATCAAAACATTATTTCTTTCCCAGATACTTCCCTACTCACCTAGTCGTGGCCTTGCTCCATCAAGCTATGTGACTCCTTTGTACTAATGCTTTTACAATGCTTTTTTTTTTGTATTCTCTATGCTAATTCATAGAACCCCTCGATGGTCTTTTCCCTCCATGTGGTATACCCTGTCACAGGCTTTCTATGTTCATTTTCCAAATTTAATTTTGCATCCCTCATTAAGCACCAGCTTCTATTTTTTGTTTCAATTCTAATCTATAATAGATTCTTCCTCTTGCCACACAAATCTTCCTCTTTTCCCCTCTCTAAGTCCTATCGGCCTTTTAACTGTGTTTTAATGCATTTTAACTTCTTAAAAATTTCCTCTAACATGTGTGTTCCTCCCTCTCACCTTTTGGTGTGTCCTTCTTTGTATCCTACCAACACATTTAAACTCAAGCAAACTTGTAATACAATATTTTGCTTGGCTGGCCTAGTGCCCTCGCTTTCACTCGCCATGTTTCGTCTATTTCAAACAAACCATGCTAACCTATTAATTTGCCTTCATACTAGAGCTATGACATGGGTCTTGTCTTCTCACCCAGGCGCACTCTCCACTTTTCCAAATCTGCATTTTATCACTTGATTTTTGATGCCCCTTGACATTCTTCCTCCGTGTTTTCAATAGTGTCTCTTTAAATTCTCTTTGTAACTATTCAAACTCCCTGTTGCTTTTGGTTTTCATAATTTTTAATCTCGAATTTTTTCATGTAAGCTCTCATTAAGAAGTCTTGAATTTGAATAAATTGGCACTTTATTATACAAAGGAACTAATCAAAAGATGAAACTTGTATATTCAACTTTTTTCTATCAACCATCAAATCAAATGCAACTTACCACGGAGGAAAGAAAATGAAAACAAAACAGAAAAATCAAATTGAAATATTTTTTGTTGATGTTGATTGCTTGTTGACCCTGAATGCTCCTGCATTAGACATGTCGAGTAAGAAAAATTGTGAGCATAAGCTCACAAAGGTGGAGTCGGGTGATAGAATCACCCTTTAAGATTGCAAAAATCTCTAGGGAACTTCGTCGCTGAAGGCCTAACCTCCTCCGCCAAATAGATTGACCTCCTCTACCAAATACTCTTCCTCTTCTCTCCATGCCCTCCTCTGGCATGTCTCTATAACAACTCTGCCCTTGCAACCTCCATGTTGGAATCATACCACGATCTCACGAAGATTCCACTTCATCTACTATAATTTGTCACTTCCTCAACACTTTTGTCTGTAGTTCCCACTCTCAACCATTCAGGACTCCACACACCTGCAATGATACTTTCAAGATTTTCTCCTACTTCCAATTCTATTTTTTCCATCCTTCAACCACTCAAGACTCCACACACCTGCAGTGATACTTTTGAGCTCCTCAATTGTGCTTCCACTATCCATATGTTTTGTCACAAGCTACCTCACGTTCAACAATTTGCTTGTGCCCCCAAAACCTCTGGTCACTTTCCTCTCCACCTACAAGTCCTGGTACAAAACACTTCTCTCTCAGTGCTCTATCTGCATGCTCAAAACCTCTAGCTTTGATACCAATTTATGAAGAAGAAGAAAAAAAACTCTCATCTCAAAACCAAAAAATTTTAGATTACAAACGACTCAAAAAACAATTAATCCAAAATTGACAATATCTTGTGTCAATTTTAAAAATTGATTACAATTATGCAATAATGTATTCAAACATGAAATCAAATAATCCTATTATTATGAAAATTACATTGCAAATGGTAGGAACCTCCATTGCCTCTCTGATTTCCAACTCTTCATCTCCCTCAACTCATCCACACAATCCCTCCTCCAGTTTACCTACATCTTCAAGAATATTGTCAAGCATGAAAAAATTCCTTTGTAATTTCTTCCACAAAACAATTCTAATTTGCAATGGTATGATTCAACCCTTCTTATGAAGATATCCTCTTTGTTCTTCCTATGTTGTGCCTCCTTTATTTCCATTAGATATCACCCTCCTTTTATTTGCAGATTTCTTTCACACCACAATGTGTTCTAACTTTCAACGTTTATCCAAAATGAAGATGTTATCCTCTTACACTGATGTTCCATCCAACTTCCATTCGGGATTTGTGTATCCATGCTCCCTTTGTTTGAATACATGCCCTCCAAGATATTAAATCCACATACATTTTTTCATATTCATTTGTAATAATCTTTGTGCTCAAACTTTTAACGCAACCTATTTGACACATCTCCTCTAATGGATTTTTTCATTCAATTAAAAATCAAAACTTATTATTTATTTCCCAGATACTTCCCTACTCACCTAGTCGTGGCCCTGCTTCATCAGGCTATGTGACGCCTTCTTTACTAATTCTTTTACCATGCAATTTTTTGTTGTTTTCTCATTGCTAATTCACAACACCCCTCAATGGTCTTTTTCCCTCCACGTGGTATACCCTATCATAGGCCTTCTACGTTCAGTTTCAAAATTTAATTCTACATCCTTCATTAAGTACCATCTTCTATTTTTTGTTTCAATTCTAATTTGTCATAGATTCTTCCTCTTACCAAAAAACTCTTCCTCTTTCCCCTCGCCTCCACCTTATCGGCCTTTAACTACCTTTTAATGCATTTTTGTTAGAAACCCATGATCAGATCTGCAAACCGAAAAAACCTTCCATAGAGAAAATCAAAAAAGAAAAAGCCATTGCAAAAAGATGTGCAACATTAATTATTCGAAAATTCAATTAATTACAAGATATGATTTGCTTTATAAAGATTCCTAAACCTAATCTTATCTTGAGCAACAAGATAGCTCGACAGATAAAGATGAAAGTTTTAAACTTAGGAATTAAATATGCCTAAGTAGTCTTATGCAAAGTGTACTAATAAATTAATACATTCAACACCCCCCCATAAGTGCAACTTAGGGAGAAGCAAATAAAGCATGCACCTAAAACTAAGATGAATGCAAGAAAGCATGAATGGGTCCCGGCAACAAGGCCTGATTAGGTACCCATTTACAATGCAATAATGAAGTGCATGAAAAGGAACCAAGAACATCTAAAAGTGCACAAGAAAGCACTTGCAACTGAAAAAGTGGTGTGCAAAATAAAGCACACATACATGAGACTGGAATCATCTGGATTCACTGTTGTTGTGGAGGGACACTCACCGGACAAAGGTGTGATGGCAAAACAAAGGCACTACACAACCCCCCATGGCACTTTATAATACAGTGCGAGTACAAAATATGGCACAAAGTGATGTGCAAGAAACCCAATACAACACAAAAAAGGAGTAGAGAAGGAAAAACCCAGTGGGACAAAACCCCCCTACAATGAGATTACATGCCGCAAAGAAGCACTGGAAGAACTCTGTAGAGTAACACTGGAACTTGATATAGGCAAGCAAGGAAATATTCTTCTGTATACTACTGAAACCGGATGAGAGTCACTGATTGACTCAAGGAATCATGATTAAAGCAACAGAAAACCCGATGCCACGGAACACTCGAAAACTCCAAACTGGAACAACTCTGGAATCTATGATGCAGCAAGTGATTATTAAATGATATATTACTGTAAACGAAGTGCAAAGATACAAGATGCACTCTCCCAACTGCCAAAACATCCAAGTAATCGCCAAACAACCCATCGGGCCAAATCTGGACTAACTGATAAACTTGGGATAGATACAGAAAAATTGCATGGACAGCAACCTATAGCTCCTCAATACCTTTCCGACGCTTCAAACGAGGCGAAAAACGGAGATCGTGGCAAAAAGTTATGAGCTTGGAAGCATAAAAAGTACATCTGACTTCAAACAGTAATAAATGCAGTAAAACAGAAAAATACTGTAAAATAAACTGTACTACAGGAAAGAGCTCGGAATCAGCTTTCCGGCGATATCTCGTTTGCCCGATTTCGATACCGTATGCCCAAGTTATAGCCAAAAGAAAAAAACTGCTTCTTTAGGGCAAACTAGGGTTAGGAGGGGGCATATGAGGGCCGGCCGTACGCTGACGTCATGCTGACGTCATCATTTCACGAGCTTAAATTTGACTACCGGGGCCGCTGCGGAAAAAAATCCCCCCCTGCAAAAAAAATTCGGCCCTTGGTCTTGCATATGACCGCGGGCTGAGCTCGAAGGGGCTGGATCTGTCGCTGGGGCGGAGCCCCTGGTCTCCATATGACCGCTGGGGTGCTAGAGCCCGCGGGGGCTAGACAGGAGGCCCCCGGTCTGCCATGTGACCGGGTCTGGTGCAGCGGAGCCCTCGGGGGCTGTTTGGGAGCCGGCGGAGCAGCGGCGGCGGAGATCGGAGGAGGCCGCGGATGGGTGGCCGCCCGGTGGCCGCCGGGCGGCGGACCCCTTTTGAACTGGGCGCGCAGAAACCAGAGGGAATTTTGACCCTTTTTGCACGATTTTCGAGATTTTTTTTGCCTCGATCCACGTGCTGGGGAGGCCGTACGGCCCCCTGCCAAAAAAATTTTTGCCTTCTGGATCAACTGCTCCAAAATCGACGAAACGACAGGCATTTTTAGGGTTTTTGGCAGCTGCGAACGCGATGGCGGTGTCCGTTTGAGCCCAAAGTGAGCCAAAAATTTGGCTACCCCTAGATCTTGCAGAAAAAAACTCCCAGACTGAAACCCTCACAGATCTGGCAAATGATGGCCAAAATCTGTAAAATAAAAGTCAATCCTGACTTTTTACAGCGCTCTGAATCCAATGGTGAGGCCCGATCTGATCCAAAACGCCGCATGAATGATCTCAAGGCATGATACCCTTGAGGGATCCCGAACGAACCCTGCTATGATTTTCTCAAAAAATCTGAGAAGGGGCTGCAAATCATGGCTCTGATACCATGTTAGAAACCCATGATCAGATTTGCAAACCAAATAACCTTCCACAGAAGAGAAAAATCAGAAAAGGCAGAGATATTGCAAAAAGATGTGCAACATTAATTATTCGAGAATTCAATTAATTACAAGATATGATTTTCTTTATAAAAGCAAAGATGCAAACCTAATCTTATCTTGAGCAATAAGATAGCTCGATAAGATAAAGATGAAAGTTTTAAACTTAGGGACTAAATATGCTCTAAGTAAATTATGCAAGTGTAATTAATAATTAATTACACCAACAATTTTAACTTCTTAAAATTTTCCTCTAATATTTGTGGTCCTCCCTCTCACCTTCTGACGCGTCCTTCTTTGTATCCTACCAACACATTTAAACTCAAGAAAACCTTGAATACAATATTTTTCTCGGCTGGCCTAGTTCCCTCGCTTTCACTTGCCATGTTTCATCTATTTCAAACAAGCAATGCTAACCTATTAATTTTCCTTCATATTGGAGCTATGGAATGGGTCTTGTCTTCTCACCCAGGCACACTCTTCACTTTTCCAAATCTGCATTTTATCACTTGATTTTTGATGCCCCTTGACATTCTACCTACATGTTTTGAAGAGTGTATCTTTATATTCTCTTTGTAACTTTTCAAAATCGTCATTGCTTTTGGTTTTTGTAATTTTTAATCTCGATTTTTTCTATTTTAGCTCTCATTAAGAAGTCTTGAATTTGAATAAATTGGAACTTTATTATATAGAGAAACTGATCAGAAGATGAAACTTGTATATTCAACTTTTTGCTATCGACCATCAAATCAAATAGAACTACCCACAGAGGAAAGAAAACAAAAACAAAACAACAAAATCAAATCAGAAATTTTTTTAATTGATGTTGATTGCCTATTGACCTGAGATGCTTATGCATCAAAATTTCTCTTACCTTGTCATTATTAACAAGTTCTCTTGCAAATATGAGGTGAAAGATGCTATAGTTAAATGAAAACCTAATATTATCTTTCTTCAAGAAGTTAAACTTAATGACTTATGACTCGGTTCTTCTCTATCCAACATATGGAGAGATGCAATTTTTTTCATACATTGCATAGAGAAGGATGTTGGGATATGGTGTTGTACACCATTGTATAATTTGATATATTATAATGTTGTAATTAAATAATTATTTAGTTCTGATGCACCTAGGTGGTGTGGTTAATCACACTAGGTAATTATTTGGGGACCACTTTATGTTGTATTGTAACATTGTATTGTTATTTAATGTG
>VDFB02149431.1:0-36495 GCA_007258455.2 Sequoia sempervirens | reverse complement strand
TTGCTGCTGTGATAGTATGACTTGTACCAGCAAATGAGAAATCCGTACGGCCTTGAAGTTTGTGCCAGATGCAAGACAAAACACTGCCAATGCAATATTCTCCTTCTGGAAGGAAGATCGATCCAACTCTGAGTATAAAACTCCACAATGAACTCTGTAATAACTTCTGGATGAAGCTATTCAACTGACAATCTTCAACTGGTATTGCATAGTCTCAGTATGCCTGATTCTGAAGAGGGAACGTTCTTCAAAACCCGATGATCTGCAGAAACCCTGGTTTGTCAAACCCCAATGCTCTCCGAGAGAAGAATAAAGACAAATTAGAATAATCAACATAATGAGTTCGATTTGCCTTGAGGAAATATATAACCTCTCTCAAAAGGTCGACCCATCTCAAAAATCAGCTCAATAACATTTAATAATAAATAATTCGCCTTTTCTCAATACTTAGGCTAATATTTAATAAATGGCGTCCTTTTTTATTTAATGAGTATTAAACTCATTAAATATCAAATTTTTCCCCTTTTTTTATAAAGTATTAAAATACTTTATAATTTGTCATTTTAAATAATAATTTTAATATTTCATTAAAATGACTTTATATTATAAAGTCAAATTAATAATCTCCTTAATTATTATTAAATGCTCTAATAATCCTTGTTTGCTCAACAAATCATCAAACCGGGTCGATACTGAGCTGACCAACTAAATTAGGTGACCTGCTAAAAATAGCAACTCCTGCCTACCTGACTTACTATAAATAGTATCTCAAAATCACTCTGGAAGTGTTTGCCAAGGCCCAGACCTGAATCAACTGATGGAGTGATGTTCCCAAATGCTAGATAACTGCCTCAAGTGATCCTCTAAACACTTCTGCTAGCCTACGAGGATTTGAATGATAAGCTAACCTCAGACACAATTGTACTGCCTAGGAAGGGGACATTACAGTCTGCCCTCCCTGAAATTGCTTGTCCTCAAGCAATCTCAGCTCTGGATGCTGTAAAATCTCCTCTGACTCCCAAGTAGCATCCTCAACCGGGAAGTCTCTCCATTTGATGAAATACTCTCTAATAACCCGCCTCTGAAGATGTCTCTCTCTAACATCGAGGATGGCCTCAGGCACTAATATCAACTTCCCCTCGTCATCAAGGGGTGGCAGTACTGGAGAAGGAATCACATGCTGACCTAATGCCTTCTTTAGGCGTGAGATGTGAAATACGTTATGAACCCTGCTATCCGCCGGTAAGTCCAACTCATAAGCCACCTCGCCCACTCGTCTGATAACTCGAAATGGACCATAGTAACAAGGTTTCAGCTTCTCTGCATCACTTTTCCGCAGAGTGGACTGACGATATGGTTGTAACATGAGATACACCATGTCACCCATTGCAAAAGAACGCACAACCCTTTTCTGATCAGCATACTACTTCTGCTGATTCTGTGCCCGCTGGATATTGTCTCTGAGAGACCTCAAAATGTCTTGCTGATCCTGCATCATGTCACTTGCGCTAGGCACTCTGCTATCACTCAATATCAAATCCAAAAGGTTGGGTGCCTCGTACCCGTACAATGCCATGAAAGGCGTCATCTGTATAGTTATATGGTGAAGTAGAGTTATAACAATACTCACAGAGGTATATCCACCTCACCCAAGCTCTCTGCTGTCCTGCTATGTAATTGCGCAGATATCCTTCCACCCACTTATTGACAATTTCCGTCTGTCCATCTGTCTGTGGATGGTAGCTGGTACTAGGTGTCAGTTCGGTCCCACAAAGTCTGAACAACTCCTTCCAAAAGTTGCTCATGAACCGACTATCTCTATCACTGACTATAGTCCGAGGCAAGCCATGTAACCGGAATACCTCTCTAAAGAAAAGCTCTGCAGTCTGCGATGCTGTGAATGTAGTAGTGATCGGGAAAAGTTTGCATATTTTGTCGTACCATCAACAACTACGTAAATGCAATCTTTTACCTTGGGCTTTCGAAAACCCGCGGATAAAGTCCATCAATAAAATACCCCACTTCCCTCGCCGTATCGGAAGTGGTCAAGCAACTAAACAGACATGTGTGTTTTGCTTGTTCATGGCAAACGGTACCTCGCATATACCAAGAACACGCCTTTAGCCATTTCCAAGTAAACTGTTCTCGTACTCAGCTTATATGTTTTGAAATAAATCCGTGATGGCCTGCTATAGGAAGATTATGAAAGCGCTCTCGAACTATATCCTCAACTTAAATCGTGTGAACTAAAATTGCTCCCTTGTAAATGATCAAGTCATTCACAACTGTGTATCTACTATCTTGCTCTGTCTCGTCAATGATGCTAGAAGCCCATGGGTTCTTAGCATACTCTGTAATAATCCGGTGCCTCCAATCCTTAGAGATCTGCGCCATAGCATTCAATTGAGGTCTACGAGACAAAGCGTCATCTACAACATTCTGCTTCCCCTTAATAAAGGTGATGTCAAAATCATATGATTGCAGTTTGCTGACCCACTTTTGTTGTCTTTCATTTAGGTCTCGCTGTCCAAGGAAGTGTTTCAGGTTGTTATGGTCTGTACGCACATTGAACTTGCTGCCCACCAAGTATTGCTTGAACTTAGCCAAAGCATGCATAATAGCTAACATCTCCTTGTCATAGATACTATAAAACCCTCTCGCATCCCTAAGCTTCCACTAAAGTAATAGGGTGTCTCTCGCGATCAAAACAACACCAATGCCCTCTCCTAAAGCATCACAGTACAAATCAAATGACTTCGTAAAGTCTGGTAATGCTAACACTGGACATGAAGTCATAATCACCTTAAACTTGTCAAAGGACTCTTGAGCCTGTGGTGACCAAGCAAAAGCCCCTTTCTTTGTCAAATCAGTAAGGGGTGCGGCGTGATGTGAGAACCCGCTAACAAATCTCCTATAAAAAGCACACAACCCAATGAATCCTCTGAGCTGTGTAAGGTTCTCTAGTACTGGCCACTCAACTATAGCTCGAACCTTCTCTGGGTCCATATTGACTCCCTTGGCACTGATGATGTGCCCAAGATACAACAACTCAGCCATGCCTAGCTCACACTTGGACTCCTTGGCATAAAAGGACTCCTCAGCCAAGATACCCAAAATTGTATCCAAGTGAGCTAAATGCTCCTCCCATGACCTACTGTACACCAGGATGTCATCGAAGAAGACCAACACAAATCTCCATAGTTGAGAACTGAAGACCCTATTCATGTTAGCCTGAAAGGTAGCAGGTGCATTGGTTAAACTGAAAGGCATAACCAAGAACTCAAAGTGACCGCAATGGCATCTGAAAGCGGTTTTCTCTATGTCTTGCTCCCTCATCTGAATCTGATGGTACCTAGATCTCCAGTCAATCTTCGTGAAGAAGATAGCACCGTGCAACTCATCAATCAACTCATCGATGCGGGGTATCGGGTACCTGTTCTTAATTGTTTTCTTATTGAGTTGGCGGTAATCTATACACATCCGAAGTGATCCATCCTTTTTCTTCACCAATACGACCGATGAAGCAAAAGGTGACTTGCTAGGTCTGATATGCCCCATAGCCAACAACTCATTGACTGTCTTCTCTATCTCATCCTTGAGCCGTTTCGGATGCCTGTATGGTGTAATCATAATGGGCTTCGCGCCCTCCTCCAACTCGATAATGTGCTCAGTGCCTCTGTCTGGAGGTCTGCTAGGTGGAATGTCACTAAACACTTTAGAGTGTTTAGTCCTCAGTATCTGAATGTCTGGATGGTACTCAACCTTCTGCTGCTCCTGCTGTGTTGGTAATAACATACACTTTGTAGCCGAATCAACCATATCACGACGAATGAGTCTCTCTATCCGTCTGTACGATACCATCCTCAGATTACTCTCTCTGATGGCTTTGATGACATGAGGTTTCCTGTTCACCTTAAACTTCATCTCCATATCCTGAAGATTGAGTGTGAACTCACCCAAATCGTGAAGCCATGCCATCCCAAGTACCACATCAGTATCTCCCATATTAACAACGTAGAATTCAGTCTTGAACTCAGTTGTTCAACCGCATCGGAAGATCTGTTATCTTTCTATCACATTTGAGGGTGTACCCATCAGCCACCTTGACTCGAATACCTTCAAACTCCTCTGTCTGTATGCCTCGTCTCTCTACCAACCGTGCATCTATAAAATTATGAGTAGCACCAGTGTCGAGTAGAGTGATCACTTTCTGACCTGCTAGGAGTCCACCAAGTCTAAAAGACCCATCTCTCTGAAGACTAGTCAAATGTGCCTCTTGTAACTTCCTCCATTTTCACCATCAATTTCAGACCTCTTATCATTTGAATGCTCTGAATCAGCTTTCTGGTCTGATAGATCAGATTGCTCTTCTCCCTCATAAAACCACTCCATTTGGTTATTTTTCACTTTGGGACGAAGAGGACATACATGCTTTTCATCATAGGGTGCCTTGCACCAAAAACACAACTTTTTCTTATGTAAATCATTCAATGTTTCTCTGTCAAATGGTGGTGCATTCTGTCTCTTAGGATCAGGTGGATCCCTCTTCTTGTCAAATGGCCTATTCCTTTCAAATGAATCTATTAGGCCTTGTGTAAGGTGTCGAGCTTGAAGTGAACTTGCTGCGAGGTGCTACAAGCTCCATACTACATGCCTTCCTCATGGCCTCCTGAAGAGTAGGAGGATCAAATGCCTTGACCCAACCTCTCATCAGTTCCATCAAACCCTCGACGAAGAGAATAACCAGTCTCCTCTCTCTCTCGAAATGCCTGCCACCATGATCAGAGTCTCCAAACTCCACCTCTCAGAGGGAATCCAAACTACTCTATCTCGGTTTGCCGAGCTAGCTCTAAATAAAGCTCTGGATCCTTTTTGTTGAAATGCTCTATGAGCCTGCTGGTGAACTCTTGGTAAGTAGTAACTGCGTGATGACCAAGTGTGTACATGTCGTGATGCCACCAGTCATGTGCCAACCCATCAAGATGCAGTGTAGCAAACTTAATGGCCTCGTCCTCCTGCATAGGTCTCTGCAAAGATAGGTAATCGGGTTTAACTTCGCATCTAAGACTCACAACTCTTTATTAGAAACCATCATAGTAGTGCGCGGTCTTGCCGACGACATCAGACTGCTCAATTGCGGGTCAGGGTTGCTGGTGTTGGGAGCTCAAGGTCAATTCCACTCTCCCCTCTAGGTTTATGCACATCCATAAACTCATGAAAAGTCAAAGACTGCCTGATCTCAGGTGCCAATGTCGAATACTCTCCATAAAATCTAGGCACATCTGCCATTGACATGCCATTGTGTGGCTGAAACTCATGATGATGACCCTGCTGCTTTGCCTCCGGAGTCAAAGGTGCCTCTCTAGATATGAATGTAGGTTGTCCAGGCCTACGCTCATGATAGATAGGTGACGATTGCCGCTGTGCTGACACCAATGGCTGGTCTATGCCTGCAGTCCCGCTCGTCTGCCCTATCTGAATATAGTGTTGTTGAGGCGGAGTACACTGCCTCATCGTGCCCATTAACTGGGACATCATGTCCATCATATTATCATGCCTACGTCTGAACTCCTCATTAGTAATATCGCCTCTGACATGCTCTTTCCCTAGATCCCTATGTGTCTCGCAGGATTCACGATTTTCCACTTGTTGTGACATCAGTTTCCGCCAGTTATTGAATTGACTATGAATACCCAAAACCCCGACACGTTCCTCCTCACCTTCGTGGATAGGTGGACCTGTCCAACTCGACCCTACCTGTTCCTCTACCCCGTATTGAGAAAATAATATTCTACTCATGGAAGCATCGGTAATCACACATCCGACCGAAAGCAAATGAAAAGCAATGTGATGGCAGAAAAACTGTACTGATACCACTGTAAGAGACCAGGTGTCTCTCAACCCAAACCCTCTGACTGTAAATGCGTTTTTCTGTTTTTTTTGTAATTTTTGGTTTTTTTGGTGTTTTTGCATATACAAGAGAAAATGAGATTTTTGCAAGAAAATGCTTGGAAAATATAATAAAATACCAGAAGACTATATTTGACAGAAATAAGCCTGCATCTTGATCCCTGATGCTTTATTTATCTTTCAGAATAATTATAACTGTGAAATATAATCATGCAAGTAAAAAGGCAAACTATTATTTAAAGAACCTGGACAAGTTTGCAGCCGCCAGAAGAAGGCCAAAGAAGGTACGATCAAATGACATAAGCAATCTTCAGACTTCGAGATCAATGCTAAATCTCCAGAATCCCTAGGCGTTCCGAATAGAAGAGGCAAAAGATCAAAAATCAAGACGTCCAGCTGAATATGAATGGTACGGCCTTGCTGCTGTGATAGTAGGGCTTGTACTAGCAAATGAGAAATCCGTACGGCCTTGAAGTTATTGCCAAATGCAAAACAAAACACTACCAATGCAATATTCTCCTTCTGGAAGATCGATCGATCCAACTCTGAATATAAAACTCCACAATGAACTCTGTAATAACTTATGGATGAAGCTATTCAACTGACAATCTTCAACTGGTATTGCATAGTCTAGTATGCCTGATTCTGAAGAGGGAACGTTCTTCAAAACCCGATGATCTGCAGAAACCCTGGTTTCTCAAACCCTAATGCTCTCCAAGAGAAGAATAAAGACAAATTAGAATAATCAACATAATGAGTTCGATTTGCCTTGAGGAAATATATAACCTCTCTCAAAAGGTCGACCCATCTTAAAAATCAGCTCAATAACATTCAATAATAAATAATTCGCCTTTTCTCAATACTTAGGCTAATATTGAATAAATGGCGTCCTTTGTATTTAATGAGTATTAAACTCATTAAATATCAAATTTTTCCCTTTTATTATGAAGTATTAAAAATACTTTATAATTTGCCATTTTAATAATAATTTTAATATTTCTTTAAAGTGACTTTATATTATAAAGTCAAATTAATAATCTCCTTAATTATTATTAAATGCTCTAATAATCCCTGTTTGCTCAACAAATCATCAAACTGGGTCAATATTGAGCTGACCAACTGAATCAAGTGCCCTGCTAAAAATAGCAATTCCTGCCTGCCTGACTTACTATAAATAGTAAGTACCTCAAAATCACTCGGGAAGTGTCCGCCAAGGCCCAGACCTAAATCAACTGCTAGAGTGATGTTCCCAAACGTTGGATAACTGCCTCAAGTGATCCTCTAAACACTTCTGCCAGCCTACGAGGATCTGAATGATAGGCTAACCTCAAACACAACTGTATTGCCTAGGAAGGGGACATTACAAAAGGATTCTCCAAAATTGCCGCCGCACTCATAGACTTGACCAAAAAGGGAGCCTTTGTATGGAGAGCCTTTGTATGGAGCTATTGGAGCGGTCCTTATGCAAAATAAGCACCCCATTGCATTTGAAAGCCACAACCTCACCGAGACTGAAAGACACTATTCAATTTATGATAAAGAGATGCTAGCTATCATGCACACCTTAGCAAAGTTACGTCAATATTTGGTTTGCGGGAAATTCAATGGTAAAACAAATCACAACAGCTTGAGATACTTCATGAATCAAAAGGACCTAAATGACAAACAACAGAAGTGGGTAAGCAAGATACAAGCTTACAATTTTGATATTGAGTACATGAAAGGGACAAATAATGTGGTGGAAAATGCTTTATCAAGATGGCCCTAGTTGAACACCCTAACCAGTATAGCTGCAGATTGGAAGAATGATATCATCGCAAAATATGTCAAAGACCCCCAGGCTAATAATATCCTTGAAGGAAAATTACCCAATGAAGAGTACAAAGTAGTGGAATAGCTTATCCTATATAAGTATAAGATATTCCTTGTGCCCAACTCAAAAATGAAGGGGAAAATCCTTAAAGGAATACCATGAGAATCCATTAGCAGGCCACCAAGGGTACTATAAAACCTACAAACAGGTGAGGGAGAGATACTCGTGGAAAGGCCTCAAGAAAGATGTACTAAAAGCATGTACAAGAATGCATGCCCTGTCAGAAACAAAACTGAGCAAAGCCATCCAACAAGACTTCTACAACCTTTGCCCATTCCAAATCAAAAATAGGAAAGCGTCTCGATGGACTTCATAATAGGACTGCTTATGGTTCAAGGGAAGGATTCCATTTATGTAGTACTTGATCGCCTCACCAAGTACGCTCACGTTGCTATATTCATCGAGTATCGAGCTCCACAAATAGAGTAAGTATTTATCAAAGAGGTCTTTAGATTACATGGTCTACCAAGGAATATAGTTAGCGACTGGGATAGTCGATTCCTTAGCCAATTTTGGCATGAGCTCTTCTGTTTAGCAGGGACTGATCTTACACCCAGTAGAAGTTACCACCCTCAAACAGACGAACAAATTGAAATTGTTAACAAGTGGTTAGAGGGATATTTGAGGAATTACGTCACTGGCCGACAGAATGCATGCGTCAAGTGGCTACATCTTGGTGAATATTGCTACAACAGTAACCATCACATGTCAATCAAGATGAGCCCGTTCAAGGCATTATATGGTTACGAACCAACCTCTTTTGGAAACTTGAGTTCATAAGAAAGTCAAGTACTAGGGGCAAAAGATTTTGTACAACAGAGTATGGACATTATGAATACCCTCAAGGACAATTTGTATTAAGTGCAAAATCAACAAAAGATCTATGCCCATCGGAATTGCATTGAGAGGACATTTGAAGTTGGAGAGTTAGTATTCTTGCGGTTGCAGCCATATAAGTAGTCATCCATCAAGATAAGCAGAGTGGAAAAACTAAAACCCTGATTTTATGGGCCTTATAAAATCCTGAGGAAAATTGGTGAAGTAACTTACGAATTGGAGTTGCTTGAGAACGACTGTATTCACAACATCTTTCATGTATCAAGACTGAAGAAAGTGTTAGGGCAGCAAGTTGTCCTCTGTTTGGAGTTAACCCCACTTGACGATGAGGGCAAACTAATCTTGGAACCTGAAACAGTTCTTAATGTGAGAGAGAATCAATTAAGGAATAAGACTATTCTTGAATTTTTGATCAAATGGAAAGGCTTACCTGAAGAAGACGCTACATGGGAGGGCGAAGAAATCTTCACCATCCAAATCTGAAACTGTTTGAGGACAAGCAAATTTGGGACGGGAGGATTGTCATGCCCCTACAAAATTGAAACAAGATACAAGACCAGATCACTACTTTGATGATGAAAGACAATTAAAATAATGCAAATTGTAAATCATAAGGCATCAATGAAGGGACACGGTTATGAAAGGATGCGACCGGGAAAGAAGGCGATTACTTAGTTAATAATGGTCCCCATCCAAACCAAAAGACACGTCCCCTCAAATAATTATCAAGAAAATAACTAAGGGAGGGCAGGTAGTTTGAGGAAGATCAATGATCACACAAGGAATAATATTTAATTAAATTAATTATTTCTATCTGCCATTTAGAAGACACTAACAAGCAAATGTGTCCTTGGCAATTGACATCTTGAAAGGTTATGCCCCTCAGCCCGTAGGGGGTATAAAAGGATGAACAAATCAAGGTAGAGGAATCATCGATTAAAGAAGAGAAAACATATAAAGCAAGGAACAAATCAGTTCGTACATCAGAAGGGATTGTTGTGATCAGATATTCATATATACATGCATTTAGGTGTATCTCTGCTAGTTATTGTTTACACATGTATGCATATGACTTATAAGATAATAAGAATAATTAATGTATAATTTCCTATGCTAGAATTAGAAATGTACTTGACTAACTGAAATCCACTTGTGGGAAGGGCCTGAGGTGGAGTAGGTGAGTGAGGCTAGTAAGTAGCCATCCTAGAGTTGTCCGTAATGGCTCCTAGGACTAGAGCGCACTTACCCAGATAGCCGAGTAAACCACTTATGACCCCCACTCAATTCCACAAGATGGCAAGTGTCTTCTAAGAGTTGAGACATTGGTGGGGAAAGTAGATACAAGTCACCAAGGGGGAGGGTTGTGGTATACACCCTCTTAGGCTTGGTATATGGCTTCAGGCAGACCCATCTTATCCCTTCTCCCAAAATCTTTATGTGTTTGCATTGTTGATAATCTATGAATGTGATGTTATTGTCTAACTCTCATAAGCATATATATATA
Organism: Sequoia sempervirens; assembly: GCA_007258455.2. Classification (NCBI taxonomy): domain Eukaryota; kingdom Viridiplantae; phylum Streptophyta; class Pinopsida; order Cupressales; family Cupressaceae; genus Sequoia; species Sequoia sempervirens. The sequence goes on along the minus strand of VDFB02149431.1, from coordinate 26,371 downwards.
TATATATGTATTGGTTCATATGGTGTTTCCAGGTTTCAAACCCAAGATTGTATTATTAAAATGATATCTAATTGGTAAGATGAACCCTAACCCAAATTTGCTGCAACTTGTGATCAATAGGCAAATTCTAGGGAAAATCAGTAGAGGGACATTACAATTTAGGATATCAAAGTTACCACCTCTTCAAAGAGGAAAGCCTTAAAGCTTTAAATCAATATTTATGGGTAGAACCATATTTGGTTTCATTCAACCACCGACAACGTATTCAATATTAACTTAGCATATGGAATTGCATCAAGAACCCTTTGAAATGTCCCTAGCAACAATGCCATTTTATTGTTGATCATTGTTGTAGCTATACAAATCCCCAAGGCAAACACCAAAACTTAAGAGAAAGGTTGGTCAGCATAGTGTGATGGGTCAAACTTATAACTAGACACCGACAACAATGGACTAATGCATGAGTGAGCAATATCTCCTCCTTTAGGCTCTGCTAGGTGAAGGGGGTGTTCCTTGAGGTCATTTAGCAAATGCAAAGACATAACCAGACAATCAATCCATGCCCAAAGCATAATAAACTTCTAAAAGTTTTCACTAAGCTCATAGCATGTTGACAATGATTACTAGACCTAAAAGACTTAAAGTAAATATATTAAGACAAACTTGTACATGCACTAAAAGATGAAAACAACTCTTATATTTTGACATATGAATCCTCTTACAGTGTCCATATGTAGAAACTCGTTTTCTCTCGATTGCGGGAATTGATTGTTTTTGCTTGTTTTTCTTTGTTTTTGATTTTTTTTGTGGTTTTTGCTAATAAAGAGAATGGTGCGATTTTGAAAGAAAATGCTTGGAAAAAATTAATAAAATGCCAGAAGACAAAATATAGAGGAATATAGCTTATGTTCTAAAGGTGAGTCATTCATTGATTTTTTTGAAAGCTTACAAATACAAAATCCAGACATGCAAGTAAAAGGCAATAATAAATATTTGAAAACCTGACTTATTGCAGCCGCCTGACATGATGATAAAAAGGTACGGCCAACATAAAATAAATGATCTCCCTCTGTGAAAAATGACGCAGGACCTCTAGAAGATCAAGGCGCCACCTTTGAAAGTAGGATCCAGCAAAAAGGCAAGGCGTCCAAGCTTGTGGAAGTACGGCCTTTCAGCTGTGAAGTACAGCCCTAAACCAGCAATAAATAAATCCATACCATCTAGGGAAATGTGCCAGATGTAGAATAAACCAGCTGCTCAAGATATCACCTTAACCTTGACGAATATTGAATCAAACCCCTGAATAATATCTTCACAATAAACTCTGTAATAACTTCTGAATGAAGCTATTCAACTGACAGGCAATAAATCATGCAATAGAGCCTGAAGTGGATGGGTGCAAAGTCTGTAGAGGCTCTCATGTCGAACTCCAATCACCCGAGCAGTCTTGATATTTGAGTTCTTTGGCCATGCAAGAACTTTACCTTCTAAAAATGCAACTTGGTACCCCTTGTCCTCCAAGGCTGAGATAGAGACAAGGTTTCGCTTGATACCTGGAACAAATAGAACATCACTCAACTGTAAGGAAATGCCGGAATCCAAGTGAAGAGAGGAGGTCCCAACTCCTTTCAGAGAATAACTAGCATCATCTCCAATAATGACTTGAACACTAGAATCTCTCTCCACCAAATCAGTTAGATGCTCTCTAAATCCGTGATGTGGTGAGAAGCACCACTATCAATCAACCAAGTATTGTTGTCGGTAGGCACATTGCTTGAAAGAGCATAATAGAATAGAAAACCACCTGAATCCTTCTGCGGAGAGATCTCACCAACATCTGCAATGGAAGCCTACTGCTGCCTGGTTGGACAATCCTTTCCATAGTGACCATACTTGTCACATCTAAAACATTGAACACAAGAGAGGTCCTTCTTCTTCTTGAATGCAGGAGCACCATCAGATCCTTTATCTCTATTCCTCTTGAAATATCCTTTCTTTCCTTCTTTCCCTTTCTTCTTCGAGGATTGAGTAGCAAGAACATGAATGTCTTCATTAGTAGAGCTTTGACCAATACCTCTCGCAGCCAACCTTGATTCTTCTTGTATACAATCCACCCTCAAGCAATCAAACTTAGGGAGTTTTGATCTCTCACTAATTCCTTGAATGAATGACTCCCAAGATGAAGGAAGACCATTAAGAGCCAACATGGTCAAATTCTTGTCATCAACAATATGCCCAATAGTAGAGAGCTGATCTCTCAACTCGGTGATCTTCATGAAGTATGAGATGACGGATTCTCCTTTCGCCATCTTGACATGATGAAGTTGTTGCTTTAATGCAAGAGCTCGACTTGTGTTGTTAATCTCATACATCTCCTCCAAAGTCTTGAACATGTCTCTTGCAGATTTTAACTTGGAGATAATTGGCACAATGTGATCTTTCACGGAATCCGCCAACATCTTTTTTCGCCTTAGTGCCATTTCTCTTCCATTGTAATTTCTCATTCTCATCGGATGGTTCGGGAACTTCACCCTCCACGAACACTGCTAACTCATTTTCCTCCAAGACGAGCATGACTTTGAACCTCCAAGATGTGAAGTTAGATGCGCCCTCAAGTCTATCTTCGATCTTGAGGCCGTTCACCATCTTGAGGATAAGATAGATGCAATTAAGGATGAGAATAAGAATGAAGGATATCGCTGCTTGACTAAATCTGATCACAATCTTTCTTATACCCGCTCTAATACCATGTTAGTTTTTATGATCAGATTAGATAGACACAATTTAATTCAAAATCAGACACAATAACACAGCACATACCTTGGGAAAACCCTCCACTTGAGGGAGAAAAACCCAGTAACAATATATCACTTATATATTGAATATCAATGAATGTCTCCTTTACAAAGAGGCCGATATGGAGGCCAATTAAGAGCACCACAATCTGATGCTAATACAGAAACAATATAATGCAACTTGCTGATGCAAACTTGACCTCCTTCAATTTGGTCTCTTCAAATGCACAAGGTCGGCCACCAATGAAAAGATATGATTTTTCAACAAAGTTGCCAATTGTGTAGGAGGTTGGCCTCAAGCATAATAAAATATTAAATGTTCTTTAATAAAAGACGTGTCTCTTTATAAAATCGCTTTATCAAATTAAATAGCCGATAGGCTATGATTTAATTTGGTCTTCATGGCGCGATTGGGCTGGAAGTAGAAGCCCAATGCTGCTCCTCTAACATCAACAACGATACATACCAGTAAAACCATTTTTGCTAGCCACTTCCCGCATCCTTAGCCATATTGTATTTTGGACTTGAAATTGAGACAAAATTGAAACAAATATTATATCTCAACCTCCATCATATCTAATTGTTCATATTCACCATGGCCTTCACCAAGGCCTTCATCTGACCAGATAGGAAGCTGCTCATGATATTCACCAACTTGCATTTCACCTGAATTATTAAGTCCCATTTGAATAAAAATTGGATTATGCTCACCACTATCAGCCTCCATCAGATGTTCATCATTAATATTGAAATGATTTGCAATTTCCACTCCAAAGAACTGGAAATGAGTGACCCCAGCGTGTGCATTTACCTCTGTCATTTCCCGAGCAATACTGCTTTCTACTTCAGCTTCATTTCCACCCACAACCTGCCTAAAATTGTTCACATTCAACTGCACTTGTTCTTGACAAGAAATAGGTAAAGGAAAATCATGATCATGCGTAAGTAGTACAAGAATCGCATGAACCTTTACTTTTACCTTTTCAACAAATTCTAGCGCAAACCCAAAAGCATAATTTTTGAGCACATTTAGCATAAAACTTGAATTTTGATATGATAGAGTCATATTGATAGCAATATATAACTTTTGGAACTCTGCCTTATAAAGAAGGAAATGCCTTGGAAACAAACCTCCTACATAACCATGCCCTTTCCAGGAATCATACCTTTGACAGGCTTTTTGAAGATTATCATTTTACAAATAAACCTCATTCACAACTTTACCAATGATAAATTCCACCATGTTGAAGTCTTGAAACAGGTCCATAAGATTTGATATAAAAATTGATAACAATTGAGAAGGATATATTAACCTTTTTGCTTTCGGCTCCAGTGTTTCCTTTCCTACAACCCTTTTGATGTGATTTATGAGAATTATGTAGTGATCTTTAAAAACCAAATGCATCTCTGCATCTCTGAATTCCTCTGATACTAGCAATTCCCAGTCATTGACTGGTATGAAGATTATATAATTCCTCGGATAAAACTCCATTTGCCTTCTTGCACTTGCCGAACATAAAAGATTAGGAATACTAATCTCCCCACTACTAGAGCTTGACGAAAACATGAGCGTTATTTTAAGGACTTTCTTCTTGACCTCCGCTTCATTTATAAAATTTTGAGAAACAATCATGATTAGTTTATTTCTCATGCCTTTACTGGAAAATCTCTACAAATCCTATGCACCTTGTACTCATGTACCCCAAGGAGTTAGTTAGCATATTTTGAAAAGAAACTTATATAAATAAATTGTGCTAACTTTTGAAGAATGACTTTCAATAAGCATAAAAACATTAGCTATAAAGACCTTATCTAAATTTAGATAAAAGTCATATAGCTTTTGATAATCATTTCATTTCAGATTGTACCATCATGATAATTCAAGCTCTGATCTCACACATTTTGAAGTATTGTGAGACACCATATTCTTGACACCTATACACCTGCACAGATCAAAAATGTTAATGCAATCCTTACGAGGATATCATCATAAAATTTTGATTCCCTTTGAGCATTAAAAGGCATAATCTTTTTGGCCTCACTTCCGAAAAACTTAGAGGCACATTTTGCAATAAAACTCACACGCAATTACTGAAGCTCATCTAAATACAAACAGAACACACAACCTTGAAATAGCTCCAATGGTACCACATTGTACCACAAACTATACTAATGTCTTACCCTTGGTACTGACCCACCACCTTATACATGTGCTGATGCAATTCCTTATAACACATATAGATACAATTGTGACACTTTACTTTTTGATTTGGAAAGATTTGGGCCTAACACACATGCAATTTCCAATTACACGTGTGTTATTAGATAATCAATATTATTGATATTTCCATATTTTATATAGATCTGTTTAGAGATAACACATATGTAATTTTCAATTACACGAGCATTTTCAAAACCATAATAGCAGATTCATATCCATATGCTTACATTTGTAACTGCCAATTACATATGTCTAACCAGATCTCCAAGTAAGTATTTTCCATAGTTCTAGCCAGTATCAACATACTTGTAATTGTCAATTATAGATGTATTACCAGATCATCTCATGCTTGTATAAAATATTTGTCACACCATATGCATATTATTATAAGAAATGACAATCAAATGATTATTAGCTGCTTCAGCATACCTCAATGAATGAGGATAAATTACTAGCATTCCTCTTTGGTTAGTAAAGCTTCTAATACAGGATGCATTTTCCCCAGTTCGGCCACATGAGTAACTATTTCATCAACTTGATCACACGCATAGTTTTCCAAAAAATCAGCCACCCTAATTCCTTCTTTGTATGTGTGCAAAATTTGATAGTTACCTATTTTATCAAGAAAAGACCAAATTTGTTTAACAATATACTCCAATTTCCAATTCTAAACCTTACGATCTCTACATGCATTGAGTAAAATTAAGGAATCTCCTTCCACCTAAATTAGAGGAAGTTTAAAAAGTTTTGTACTAATTTCAAACCTTGCAAAAGAGCTTGAGCCTCAACAGCATTGTTAGTTCCATATACTAATTTGAAATATTTAGCACATAAAACTAATCCTTTATGGTCTCTTATAATCACCCCTGCTCCAGAGAGACCTGGATTTCCCCTAGAAGCTCCATCAATATTCAACTTGAAAATTCCATATGGAGAGGGTAGCCAAACAATGGAATCTCTATCCACTTTTTTAACATGCTAATGAAGATTGACTTTGAAAGGAAAAGATAAAGATGTCCAAGTGGACAACATGCTTGAATCCCATTCAGTGAAGAGTGAACCTACTTTTTTTACCTTATTAACATATGCATTTGTTGTCTCAGATATAGACCTTTCCAATAATAATAGCATCTGATCAATATTCAACTTCTCTTTCCTGAAGATGCATCTATTTCTTGCCCACCAAATAGCCCATAGCACAGAGGATGGAATAATACTCCAAATACTTGAAAAAAAGGAAGATTTATACAAGTGTGGCCAAATAGTAAATAGCTTCCAAATAGTGTTTGGCAAAACTGTCACCCATTTCATTTTACCAATCACAAACATCCAACAAGTTTGTGCTACTGGACACAAAAGGAAAAGATGATTAATGTCTTCTAATTCTTCATCACAAAGAACACATTTAAAAGGAGTAGTTATCCTTAGCTTAGCTAACTTATCACTGGTAAGAATATTATTTTGTATTGCTAACCAAGAGAAACAACCTACTTTAGGCAAGACTTGTGAATTCCAACAAAACTTATATTCTCTTTGATTTGTTATTGGAGGAGCTTGAGAAATTGATTTATACCCCTCTTTAACTGTATAGCAACCTATTGTTGCTTTTGACCAAATTTGTAATGCCATACACAACCCTAGAGGAAGTTGCAATTTACTACTCAAACGTACTATTTTTTTTTGTTTAAGTATAAAGAACATGCAAGATCACTATCCATTGCCAACAACCTCTAAGGTTACGAGACTAAGATTACTTAAAACCCAATCAAGACACATGAATTAAAACATAACATTTAATTACTTAACAAATTAAACACTCATACATTCCATACATGATAAAAATTACATCAAAGGCATAAGAGATACCACTTGATCCCAATAATGTTCTTTACAATAAGATTACAATACTCATTCCCCGAATGAGGTAATTCCAAAATACAAGGTTACAATTTACAACTTCCACCTTGATACAAAGAGGGGTATTAAATTACATTAAGACTGAAAAAAATAAAGCATGAAGGATTGGATCCCACAAGCTCTCCAACTGGAAATCTCGTCCACAAACAAAAAGCCGACCCAACGGATTAAAGTGCATGTTCCACCCAACCATGTGATACCCAAAGGCTCACCCCTAGTGCTAGGAGATAGTAACAAGGAATCCTATACAAGACCATCCACCACTAGACACAAGATAACTAACACTGACACAACCAATCATATGAACCATACAACCATAAGAATAACACAAGTACAACTCCAACATCACTGACATAAGTCACATTGCTTCCAGAAGTAAAATAGATCGAGTAAGATAAGAAGCCCATATACATAAAACAAAAAACCAACTGTTGTCGTAGAAAGAGTGTCATCGAATATCTCGACATGGGATCTCCTTTAGGAATCTTCCTAGGCTCCGACCCCCACTGTGGGTTGTCCTGGTGGCCTCTACCGAATCTCAGCACCCATACTCACTCATGTGGAATCAAATACCTCTCGTAAAGACAAGATAGATGACCTTGCCATTCCAGGTCTTCCCGTCTCATCCCAAGTCTATACAAGCCCCTACGTCCATGAGCGAGGCTCAATTATCTTAATTAATGTGAAATACCACCTAACTTCTAAGTACATTAATTTAGTTATCACTTGATTAAACCACTTCTGAAGGTTTCCTAGTTTACCTCTTTGGGCTCTGGCCCCTAACAGAAGCCACTCTTCTACTTGACAACAACCAACCCAAAACCAATCACATAGGGTGTCAAAGGGCATACAACAAGATAAAACCACTCCAACTCTAGGAGGAACACAAACTGAAAAATCACTCCAACACTGAAGGCCACAAAGTCAAAACCCTCTCCAAACATTGGAGGCAAGAAAGTCAAAACCCTCTCCAAACATTGGAGGCAACAAACCACATAAACCACTTTTAATTCAAGGGAGGCACAAAACGTCCTCGTTCATGAAAACCGGTAAAACAACCGGATACAACTATACACCCTACCCAAGGCAATACAACGGTTGACTAACATATTACGACAACCCACACAATTAAATGAAAACCCCATCTGGAAGACTTACAGAACATATCACTCCAAATAGAACAAACAACTCAAACAAAGAGTTCCCTAGCCTCTGGAAGCAAAACTTAGCACCACCATAGTACACTCATAGATTTACAATCATAATAATATTGCCCAAACAATACCAACAAGAATTCGCTTAAATCAACAATCATAAAAATACACGTTCTTTAAATAACTAAAGATGTATTTTGACATAACAATCTTTTCTCATCAAACAGGAACCAAAGTACATATATACATCATATACTTAATCTTTTTTCTATTCATATAAGTTCTAAACCATATAATTTTTATGAACCTTATCTATTCCTTGCAATCTAGAAAACAAACAACATTCCCTATTCACCATTTAAGGTAATAGAATATAGAACTTTTAAATAACATTCTACCCATTATAATAACATCATAATAAAATATCCCTTTTCTTTACACATATTAAATATAATCAATTTTGCTCCTAATTATAATCCATATAACTTAACTACGTACATAATTCTCACATTTAACAAATCATTTACAAGAACTTCAAGATTCCATTAAATCAAACAAGTCGTTGAAAACACATTAACCATATTCATTTTGATTACAACCCTAACCTTTAACAATTATTTAATCATTGCACTAACCTTAATTTCCAAAATACAATAGCACTAGTTTTAAAATCAAAACTCACATAAACAATATCTTCATTGCCCAACACCGAGAATGAAAGAAAACGTCATTCAGGAAGCATTTCAGGCAACTAAATAACTTTTGTTAGGATTTCCTAAATCCAATCAATCTCAGTATCCTTTACTTACATTTATCCAATTAAATATACTCAATTCATTTCACGACATTGAAGTATTTAAATACCAATCATTTACTCTAAGTTTCGCAATTATATTCCATAATCAAAATCACTTGATAAATAAAACATTTAATTAAAATAATTCAATCTTTATTTCAACCTCGAATAAATTGAGCAACTAAATTTTATCTATACATGAGTACAATTAAAACGAAATATATATACATAAAAATATATACTTGGTGCATATATATATTTTATATATAAATATTTAAATTTCTAATCTCATTGAAAATTAAACAATTCAACACAATAGAATAATTTATTTAAAATATATAAAATATACATATATACATTATATATATATACACACTAAATGTGTGATATATATACATAAATATATATATAATATAATATATATATATAAATAAACTATTATAACATAAATATTATTTAAATATTAAAATAATATTATATATATACATATAACATATATATATTATATATATAATACATATATAATATATATATTATTATATAATATATAAAATATTAAATAATATTTAAAAAAAAATGAAATTAAATTTTAACTTAAAAAAAAACAACACCCTCATATGGGTGGCCCCTCCCACATGGGAGTGGCAGCTTGACCCCCATGGGGTGTTGTGTTGAGGCGGCTGCACACTCGGGGGGGGTATGGGTTGCTCCCCAAAGTGGGGGGGGAGGCCCCTCCCCCTCCACAAACCCTTCAAATAAAATTTATTTTTATATTAAAAAATGTTTTTTTAAATGGCAAAACCGTAGTCCCTGATAAAGTTTTTGTGTTTTGTTTTTTTAAAAAACCAATTTTCCCAGAGCTAATAAAACAACAAGGAAGATATAAATTTATAAATTATAACTGTATATATATGATAAATATATATACCCAAAGTTTTCATTTTCATTTCCAGCCTAAAATTGGGCAAATGCACAACAAATTTTTGCAATAACATAATTAAATTTGCCCAAACAACACAGGATTTAAAAACTCAGTTTGAAATGGAGATTTTCTTTTGGTTTTCTTCCTATTTTCATTGTGTTTGATGTTTTTGTTTTCATTTCAAAATCCAACAACAAATTTGCAAGTTTGGAATCATTTTTCATGAGTTTTCTTTGCATCTAAAATAGTATTCAAAAGTTTTTTTCAAACAACAAGAAGAAATTAGAAGATTATTGCAAAAGAGAAACAAGAAATGAAGATGAACCTGGTGTTTTCTCCCCAAGCTTTGAAGACTCCAACAATGGTGATTCCAATCTCCTCTCCAACTCCAAATTCATCCACAGCCAAATTCTCCACCAAAATCAAAAATTGCAAAACAAATGAAATTTCATTTCTTACATAGAACTTTCCCCAAATTTGGTCAAACCCCTAAAATATCCCACCCACTAAATTTATTGGGCTTTTGGAGGATATTTTCTATTTTTTAAATTTTAAAACAATTTGCTTTCAAAATTTCTATTTCATGCATTTCAAAATTTCATGTTTTTATTTAAAAACCAAAAATCTCAAAGTTGCAAGAATATGTTTTATTCAAAACTCAAAAAGTGAAATATAATCCACATTTCTATTTTCATTTTAAATTTAACTTAAGTATATAACATGATTCCCATTTCCATTTAAATTTGAATCTAAATAAACAATAATGGCAAGATAACTATTTCATTTAATTTATGACCATTTGCCTAGTTTATCAATAAACTAAAATTTATTTTATTAATTAAACCCAAATAATCAATGCAATAAAATAATATTCAACATTGAAACTAGATATGTTAAATCATCACTTTATCCATACCCACCATTTAATAGCCTTTAAAATACGAATTGAAATAGCTAACCAGAGAGGAATGAACCAATCAAAAATCGCTAAACCGACGACAAACTATGGCTAGGGTGACGACTTGGCACAAAAAACCTAGCTACTATCTCCCAATCGATTACCGTTGGTAAATGGACACGCTCAACCTGGAAATCAGGTGGAGTCGATGTCTTGTACCTGTCAACCTGCAAACAAAGAGCATATCGAACATGTATATATATGATATAATAACACACACCGTGAAGGGAAAAATCTCGGAATCGTAGGGCGCTCGCAAGCGAGTGATACAATCTCGTCCCCTCCACCAATACACTTCATCATAGATTGACAGTTCCATCATAACAAATATCTCACGCAATAACATGTTACAATAACTAATCATCCTTACACCAATTTAAAACATGTCAAATAAAGCATCAAATAAGATACATCACATCACACCAATAAACTATCGCTCTATAATTATCGATCAAATCGCACACACATGATGCAACATCTCAATAACCAAAAAGCACATCAACGAAACAAGGACACACTATCCAGCCATAATGCAAAATGGAGGGGTATTACAAAATTAATCTGCCCAGTTTGGATGAGAAATAAACCATTCTTTCTTGCAAAATAGATGTGATCTGGACTTTATGATTATCATCTATTGGCTCATTATAATAATCTTTCCACTAGACTTTACCTGTCAATACATCCACATTTTGGACATAATCTTTTACTTTTGACCCCCAATTTTGGGACATTATAGATACAAAATTTCCAAAATTAAAATCCACAGCTAAATTTTGATAACCATTCCATGAGTCTTTCCAAAATAAAGCTTGATTACCATCATTAACTTCCCAAGTTAAATGTGGTAAAATAACTTTTCTACAAGAGACTAAGAAGTTCTACATTGCTGACCCCAAAGGTGGATTTGAAATAGTCAAAATTCTAGATGGACAGTGGTTATCCAAATATTTACTCTGCATGAGATGCCACCATTTTGTAAAGGGTTTTGCATACATTCGCCAAACCATTTTGGCTCCTAATTCTTAATTCCTTTGTAACAAGTAATGAAGTCTTGCTCCTCCTTTAACCTTCTCTAAGCACATTGTTTCCAAAGATATCAAAGGTATTTTCTTTTTGCTATCCAAATTGCCAAACCACATAAATTTTCTAATCAACTTTTGAATTTGAAAAATGACAGATTTAGGAGCTTTTAAAACTACCAAATAGTAGTTTGGAATTGATGAGAGCACAAATTTTACCAATAAGATTCTTCTTGCTAAAGATAACCATCTCCCTTTCCATGACAAAATTTTAGATTGAATACTTTGGATGACTTTTTGCCAATATTTAGTTTTATTCTGACTTGTAAAAAATGGAATCCCAAGATATTTACATGGTAACTAAGCTTGATGAAAACCAAATAATCTCACTAATCGGTTCTCAATGGCAGTTGATGTATTAAATACATAGATTTTAGACTTTCCTTCATTTACCTTTTGCTTTGAAGCTCTTGTATACTTATCCAATAAAGACTTAATATGCAAAGCTTCAGACATTGTAGCTTTACCAAAAAGCAAAGTGTCATCAACAAAAAGGAAGTGGGTTGCTGATATATTAGTATTTGGAATTAAAACACCTTGAACAAGCCCTTTCTCATGAGCTTTATGAAAATATCTACTCAACGCTTCAACTAAAATGATAAATAAAAAAGGAGACAAAGGATCCCCTTGACAGACCCTTTGAGTAGATAAAAAAACCCAACTGCAGGTCCATTTAGTAGCACAAAAAAATTTAGCACCTGATAAACATGCCATTACCCATTTACACCACTTATGAGAAAAACCAAACTTCAATAGCACCTGCTTCAAAAAAGACCAATCAACTCTATCATAAGCCTTCTGCATATCAAGTTTAATAACCATGGAAGATATTTTGTTTATAGCTATAGAATACAATGTTTCATGAGCAACAATTGCTTCTTCTGGTGTTTCTCTGCTAGGAATGAACCCCCCTGTTCCTCAGAAATGATTTATGACACTAGAGGATATAAACGAAGATAAATGGCCTTTGTAAAGATTTTATATATTGTATTGCAAAGGGAAATAGGCCAGAAATTAGAAAAATTATTGGTGTACTAACTTTTGGGATAATTGCAATATTAGTAACTTTGAATTTTTTCAACATACCTCCTGATTTCCTTGATTCCTCCAATGCATTTAAAATGTCTACTCTAATGAACTCCCAACACTTTTGATAAAAAATGGTTGTGAAATCATCAGGTCCTAGAGCTTTATCAAGAGCCATGGAAAAAACCACATCTTTTACTTCATTAAGAGAAAAAGGAGATCTCAACCTTACATTATCTTCAAGAGATACTAGCTTTGGAATATCCTAAAGAATCTCTTCTCTCTCCCTTACTAAATTAACATGTGCATTTTTATATGCAGTTAATAAAGTGTAAATAATTTTTACTCTTTCATTCTTAATTTCTTCCTCATTAGTAAGCAAAACCCCTGACTCACTATCTTGGATTGAGAAAATTGAGAATTTGGCTTTTTTAATTTGCATTGATATGTGGAAATTTTTTGTATTCTTGTCACCATCTTTCAACCATAACTCTCTTTATTTATGTCTCCAATAAAATTCATCTATCAGTAACAACTCTTTTGACTCCTCTTGCAACTTACTCTGTTCCTCAAATAATACACTGTCAAGACCATTATCAATAATTTTATCATTTACCTCTGATAACCTTTTATAAATCAAATCTTTTTGCTAAAAAAAAATCTTAGAAACATGTTGATTCCAACTTTTTAACTACTGTTTAACATGATCCAATTTGTTACTCAACTGATACATTCTAGAACCTTTGAAAAATGGTGCACTCAACCACCCTTGCTTTACCAAACAAACAAGGTCAGGATGCCTAAACCACATTGCCTCAAATTTGAAAGAGGATTGAAATTTAGATTTTACCTTTTTTGTTGTCAAATTTAAAGAAATAGCAAAATGATCTGAGGCAACAAAAGGTAATATTTTAGATGTTAAATCAAAATCACTTAAAACCCAATTTGGAGAAGTTAAGAACCTATCCAATCTTTCTGCAATTTGAAGGAAATCTTTCCTTCTATTTGTCAAAGTAAATCCCCCATTTTGTGGAATTACATCCACTAAAGCATTATCTTGGATAAAATAAGCAAAATCCTCCATATCTTTCTTTGGGGGACATATGCCACATTTTTTTTGTAATAAATTTGTAATTGCATTGAAATCACCTGCAAGAACAAGTTTTTCTTGCCCCACCCCATCTATCTTCAGTTTCAAAGTTTCCCACAACAACTTCTTACCAACTGTACTGGTAGGACCATAAACATTGAGCAACCAAAAGGTTAAGTCAAAATGAGTAATCTTCATTAGCTGCCAATTATGATCAAAAGAAACATTACTAATGAATATTGTTTTTGCATTCCATAATGTAATCAAACCTCCTGAAGTTCCTTGAGATGGAAAATGAGAAGCTTTCCATTTGTTACACTTCTTAGAAATAGCTTGAAAAGACTCATCTGAAGTTTTGGTTTCTTGAAGAACAACAATATCAGCCCCACAAGCATCTAATTGTTGCTTGATTTGAATTTCAAGATATTAGCTTCATTGCAACTTGGAAGAGTAACAAGCTCTCCTTAGTCTTTTTTATTTCAAACCTACTCCCATTTACCATCTAAAGTTGACTGCAAGCCTGTTGCTATTTCTTCTTGTAGTTTAAAAGCTAAGGATTTCTTGCCCCTTTTGGCAGGTGACTTTTTGCTTGAGGCAGGAGACAAAGGAGACTGAGATATTGATAAGGAACCTATCTCAGTAGATACCTCCCCTTCCCCAAAAACCTTAGAAGCAATATCATCAATCATTTTCTCTCCTACAAATACTAAAGCTTCATCAATAAACTTCTCAAACTCCATCTTAGAAGGCATACTAGAGGAAGAATTACTAGGGCCAAGTAAGACCAAGGTTGGAAAATGAAATTATCAACTTCATCTTGGCCATCAAATATCTTTAATCCTTTTTAACATTGGTTTGAGAAACCAAGTGTTAACATTGAAGCACACTGATTCAATTGTTGGAAGCTATCAAATGTGATTGGAGGATTGAAGAGATTGAGAGAGTGAAAAAAGATTTTAAAAGGAGACAACAAAAGATTCTCAAATCCATATACAAAAGAAACCACCAAAGGTCTTTTAGAAAAACAAAAAACCTTGACAAGTAGTTCTCCACTATTATAGTGAAGAAATGAATTTTTTGATTATAAATGATCTCTATCATGGACACATTCTAACTGATTAGAATAAATAGCTTGAACACCTAGAACTTCCCCCAATGAGGGAAAGCTACCACAAGAATCCCCAACTGAGTTCAATACAAAAGCTTCTTGTGAACTTAGACCAGTGATGAATTGACACCACTTGAAACAAATATCAAATACCTTTGAAACAAAAGACAAATCATATGTTTGCAACAAACCCTTATTAGAAGATTTGATAGGCACAATCGACAAGTCATTTAGAGAATTAACCAAACTCAAATCCTTCTGCTTCACACACTTTTGTGAAGGATGAATGGGATAATGGCAAAGAAAACATGTTTAGGATCCTAAGAAAAACTTTTTGTTTCCACAAACCATAAATAGACTTGATATTAACAACTGTTGGTAGGATTTTAGAAACATCAATAAGAACACAAAGCCTAACTGGTAATGATGGATTAGAGAAAAGATGCAAATCTTGATTCAGAAAAATCCCCAACTGATTACCAAGAACCTCAATAATGCTCGATTCTTTGAACTCCAAAGGTAACCCTTGCAACTGAATCCAAAATGGAATGAATTTAACTCTAATTTGAGAAAGAAAAAAAATTGGAGTCCATAATGTTGTGAACCCTCACAAATCCAAACTTTTTTCCTATAAACAACATGTTGATGGGTGTTTTATGCACTTCTCAACACAAGTAATGCATAGGTGCATCACCTCTCTTGAAAGACAATCTTCTACAATCATATTGTAGAACACTATCCCAAGGTCTCTAATGTTAGGTCTTGACAGTGCTTGGAATACTTCAGTTGTTTCATGTGATTTGTTGGAATCACAAGGTGGACTTACAGATGAGTTACAAAGTGTGGGAAGTTGGGTTTCCAAATGGAGTTCTTAGGATGCAAAAATTGTTGCTCAGTTGCTGCAAGTTTAAACAACAGTCTAGAACTCCTGTTTTAACTTTAGATTTGACTTTACAATGTGCAATGAACTTTGTCTTAGGTTACTTATTAAAAAAAAGGAAAAAAGGGCAGGGAAGAGAGGAAGTTCTAGGCCTGAAACTACGAATGAACATTGATCATGAAGGCTGCTATGGTAGACACTCCCTAAATTGGGTTTTTCTTGGCCAATAGGATCCTACAGTTACATAAAACCAGTGCAATCTTCTAAGGACTGCAGATTTTCAGATTGCATACACACATCATGAACATGCAATTGAACTAAGTTGTAGCAATAAAGTAAGGAAGCTCATACTAGCTTTACAAAGTGATTCATCATCAACAAACCACAAAAAGTATGAGCTGAAAATTCATCAAATACAGTAACAACAAACACCATCATCACTTCTATTCAAGAGAAACATGCATAAATCATGCAATTCAACTCTCTATTGTTGCAAAATTCCTTTACATAAGCTCTCCAACTATTTACAAATGAGGGGCAAGCCCCTATTTATAGATTTCCAAAGCCCAAGTGAATGGCTAGTATTGATTCACAATGAGCGGCTCAGATTTTTTTACATTAGGGCTTCACCTACCCTCAAATATTTCACAATTTAAAATACATTCTTGTCTTTTACCTATTTTGTCATCTAGTGACCCTAGCACTGTAGCGGTTTTGTCCTATAGTGACAACTTTCTTTGTTGTAGCTGAAACTGTCAAAGTTTGCCCTATGTCTGATGTGTTTGTTGCATCCTTTAGCTATTCAAACGAGCTTCATCGATTATTTGTATTATTGTGAAATAGATTAGTTTCCCCCCTGATCCAATGGAACAACTCTTGACGGATCACGATTGTTTAAGGAAAAGCAAGATAGCTCTCTCAACGGGCTTCCCTGACGGACCCATAACAGGCTCCATAAATCTTGCATACATGAAATGTAGTAAGTGCGTTCACATATAAATTTAGGTGAATATTAATCACATCCTACAAATTGAGCATTAGATCCATTAATACATTACCAAAAGATCATAAAATTCATGTTTGGATCTCATTTGGGCCATAAACATAAATGTGGGTTCGAGGGTGCAGGCTTCCCCTAGGGCGGAAGGACGGCTGACAATAGACAGTAGATGGATGATAGACGAAAGGCAGACGTCGGACGGCGAACAACCTTCTGCAGGGGAAAATGAAAGGCAAACGAGGAACGGTCGGCGGACGACAGACGAAAGGCAAACTACGAACGAGAGGCGGATGGCAGATGGGAGGTGGACGACAAACGACAAACGATAGAAAAACTTCCATAGGGGTGGACCTACAAGCGGAAAACAAAAGGAAGATGACGGATGAGAGGCAGATGACGGATGGAAGGCGGATGACAGATGACAAATAGACTTTCTCAGGGGTGGATGATGGATGGCAGATAGAAGATGACAGATAGGAGGAAGATGATGGATGAAAGGAAGATGGTAGACATGTGGTAGATTGAAGGAGGATGGTGAAAAATGAAAGGTGGACGGTGGATGGACAACGGACGGTAGACGGATGACGGATGACGGATGAAAGGTAGACGATGTACGACAAAGGGTGAACGGGCAGAAGGTAGACGGTGGACGAACAACGGACGAAAGGAAGATGATGGATGAAGGATAGACGAAAGGCAGACAACTAACGACAGATAGATGGAAGGCAGACGATGGATGACGGATAGAAGATGGCCAACAGAGGGAAGGCAGACGAAAATCAGACGGAAGGCAGATGATGGATGATGGACAGATGGAAGGTGGACAACGGATGGATAGCAAATGAAGGAAGATGGTGGATGGAAGGTGGACGACGGATATTGGATAGCGGACAGCCTTTTGCAATGGCAGACCCACAAGTGGCGGAAGGACAGCGGACGACCGGTGGATGGAAGACGACCTTCTGTAGGGGTAGACCCACAAGTGCTTGATCTGGTGGTTTTACCATCTTGAACCTCGAGTCTGGGATCATTGATAACATCTATGAAATGCACAAATTGAGACGGTCGTGAAGGCTTCATCATTGATCGACAACGAAAGGGGTGCAATGGGTGCAAAGTCTGCAATGTGGGGGGAAGTTAAGGGTCAGCCGCTACTCATTGGCGAAATGGAAGCCGAAACCAACATGAGGTGACCCATAGTTGTGGGTTCGCAGTGCTCGATGGATGGAGGGGTGAAGGTGGATGTGGAATCCACCATGCGGGCGGAAGCTAAAGCTTGGCTTCGGATAAATGATAAAAAGCAGGCAAAAATTTGCAACAAAACTTCCGCAAAGGAAAAAGTCTTAGTGAAATTTTGGTAGGTGAATTTGGCCAAAGGGAATTTGATCATTTTAAGGCTCATGACCAACTTAGGCTTGGAAACAGGGGTGCGCAAAGTGAGAAGAGGGAAAAACATCCCACACAAGAGCGAGAATGACCTGTCAGGACCAAAAGCAAGCCGACTGGAGCAAAAGAAAGGGGGGCCCCTACCTTAGGTGGGGCATGTGTGCAAAAAATGTACAAAAAATGGTGACTCAGCAGGGAAATGCTCCTGAGCATTTCAATGACAAACTGAATCACAAACCTAGAATCTTTGGTTCCGATCTTCACACTAGGGCAAACAAACCAGACGCTTTACCAAAGTATCAAAACCACTAGTCAACCCAACCTTGAATATGTTGAAAATCCAAGTATGTGCAATTGCGTTAATTCCCATCCTTCAGTTGCTACTAGAACCTCAGCTCCGTCAAATTAAGCTACATAGTTTATTCTAACTCAAAGCATCCAAAGTGTCGCCGCCAATCCCACATCCATAGCGGAACAAGGTTGTCATTGTATTCTCCTAAGCATTGCTCTACACTACTCAACGGTCCGCCCGGTAGGTGCTTTCCGGATCCCCACGAAAGTTGAATTTTCTTTTTTTTGATTTTCAATGTTTTCTTTCCTTTTTTATTTCTTTTGATTTTCTTTTCTCTTCTTTATTTTCAACCCGCAAGGAGTGAAGCTTGCACTCAAGGCTAAGAATCATAGTGGTGCTGAAGCAGAATTTTAGATTTTTCACTTAACTAGACGTCACGAAAGGGCCCACAATGACCTCCAGATTCTTAAAATGTGTAAGAGTTGTAAGATTTCAAAATACCTTAGGAATGAGACCAACCAATAACTTATCCCCTTCAAATCAAACACCCAGATCACTTGACACTAGCAGAAGATCCTCACCATCCACTTTGAAAACTTGATTAGAGTTTAACAAAGAAATACATAGAACAACCCTAGGTGATAAGTATGGTTGTTGTGCACATAGATGTGCCCAGCTAAAAGAAGATGAACCCTTGGCAAAGCAACAACAAAGCGACATCAAAATAGAAAGTAAAACGGAAAACAAATGGAAAGAAAACACCTACACTAACCAAAGCGGTAAAGCAAAAGCAAACAACAAAGAAACTACCCTAAAGCAAACTAACCTATGGCAAACAAACTAACCTAAGGAAAGCAGGAAAGCAGAGTATTTACAGGAAACCTACATTACTCAAAATGAGCTATTCACAAAGATATTTACAACTATGTTTAGGTAGGGCAAATCGACACTCACGCCCATTGGATTTTGTAATGCATGCACAAGAAATAGGGCAATCACTATAGTTCTAAGTCATGCAGATTTATCTTTATACTCCAAAAAAAGTTCAACATTGTAGCATTCAAATTTAATCACATAGTCTCAAAAAATCAGTAGTTGAGGGGGTTCGTCAAACCCATGGTTGATCCATATGCAAGTTTTCCTTCCCTCATTCCCATAATAAAAATGATAAACACAACTATGAAAATTAACAAGGGCAAGGAAAGATAGAACCTGGATGTCGTCACATGGAGGCGGCAACATTTGACAGTCAAGAGTGAGCATAGCATCATCGTTCGTCGTGTTGGCAACCTCAAATGGAGGGACTAGATTGTGCAACATTTATGATCTTGGGCATGCATAGGACTAGGAGGACAAGGTAGCAAGCACCTCTTCCAAGCTACCAATGGGACCCACAACCCCTATTAGTTGTTCTTCAAGGAAAAACACTTCATCACGTGGTTCTTTTGTAGTCCATGGCTCCACTTGATTGCTATCTTCAAAAGGCAGTATGTCATCCAATCCCTGGGTGCTGGCCTTATTTTTATGATGTTCGATATCATGGGATGATGACATGCACAAATCTATCCTATTGCATCCATCTAAATGTGAAGGAGGATCAACAATGATCATGGCAGAAGGACTCCAAGTTGCATCTTGTAGTCGGTCGAGTGCTTCATCTCTATTGGCAGCTATCTCAGCACCTCCACCTTTGTCTTCTCTTTGCTAGTAATGCATGTCATCATGACATTCACTCATTTTCTTTTGCTCACTGTTGCTATACATGGAGGAGTTCCTCTCCCAATCCAGAAACTCTAATGCTTCTTTGTCTAGAGGTTCGGGTAGTAGGCCTTCATCACCCCCGTCTTCTAAGATGTATTCTTTTTCAGTGTTGGCATACCTCCGCAATATAGCTCCCAATGGAAAGAATTCATTAATGGATGGTACCTCATCAAGGGGGCCAAGATTTAGTATGTGATTTCCTTCCAAGGACTCCCCATAAAGCGTATCATCCATGGTGTATAAATTCTCTTCAAGAGGGAAGGGTTCTTGATTTTTGATGAACACCCTTGTGCGCTCTGCTTCATTTTTTAGAAGCTCTGAATGTTGTCGTCCTTCTCCTGTTGCTTCCCTAATACCTTCTTGAGGACTGCCTTCAACTGAGTCATGACTCGATTTAGGCTCTTGATTCTCACATTCCATCCTTGAAGCAACCACAAGAAGTGGTGTACTTGGTTGCCTCGCTTGTTCTTTGGCTTGCTCGATGGATTCTTGGCAGAGTCCGCATGTGAACTTCGAGTGTGATGAATCATGAAGTCTACACTAATTTGGTAGCAACAATATGTCCAAATCCACTTGATATCTTAGTTTGGACCAATCCTTTGCTAATCTTGACACTAGCTTGTTATATCTATCCATGATTGGGTCCTCATCCTCACTTGAAAAGGAAGTCTAATGGTAGATAGTCGTGGCAAGTGGTTGTTCCCACTCCTCCAAACCTTCATTTTCAGATTCTCGATCACTGTCATTTATGAAGGAGAGATATTTCAATCTAATTTCTCTTATGCTTTCACCTTCTTCATTTGTTGTCCCAAGGCTGTCATCCTTTTCCTCTTTTTGATTTTTAGCATCTTCATTGGCTGCCCCAACATACGTTGTTGGAGATTTTGCTGACCCACCCTCAACTGTCAATGGTTCCTCTTCTGGAGTGGAGGGCTGCTCTTTATTGATGGATAAGCCTTCTAATTCCTTTCTTGTTGAGTTTTCATCAAAGCCCCTCGCTGTCCCAAGGAGATCAGCCTCTTTCTCTTGATTTTTAGCTTTTGTGTTTGCTATCCTAGCACTAGCTTGTGTGAAATTTCTTAGTTCATCTTCAATATGTTGTACTCCGGATGTTGACAGGTCTTTTTCCCCATGAGATGAATCATCCTTATTGATGTTTGGCTGCTCCAACTTGTTCAAGCAGCCCATGACTTGAATGATAACGTTTGCACATGAACAAGAAGTTAATTCTGAGTGAGGTGCATTTTGAAATCTGCACCAACTAGACATCAACACCTCATCTAATCTTGGTCCATCTTCACCACCTAAACATTCTTGGATCAACTCTTTGAATGCCTTAGCTTCCATGGTTGTCAACTCTTCTTCTGGGTCTGCAAGGGCTAAAGGTTGATATAATTCCCAAAAGACAATTTCTCCTTGCAAGACTCTTTCAATCCTGCTAAAAAATGTCAAACATCCTAGTTCATTATGTTTGCGGGTGCAATGGATTCTACATTTATCCGCTAATGAAAATTGTTGCAATGGTTTCCTCAATCTTCTATTCAAATCTACATGCCACTGAGTGATGTTAATTTGCACGCGCTGCTCCATTTCAACTCAGCTTTTGTTTGCCTTTAGAATTTTCTGATTTTAAATTTTTAGCAAGTAAGGAGATCTCCCTATCTCAGATTTCTTCTTGAAGGTTCTCTTTTCAACTTCTAACTTTCAGCTTTGTAGCCTCAACATATCAGCTCTCCTAGTGCTAGTTTAGTTGATGTGTTTTTTATGCATCTCAACACAAGTAATGCATAGGTGCATCACTCTCTTGAAAGAAAATCTTCTACAATCAAATTGCAGAACACTATTCCAAGGTCTCTAATGTCAGGTCTTGACAGTGCTTGGAATACCTCAGTTGTTTCATGTGTTTTTTTGGAATCACAAGGTGGACTTACAGATGAGTTACAGAGTGTGGGAATTTGGGTTTCCAAATGGAGTTCTTAAGATGCAGAAATTGTTGCTCAGTTGTTGCATGTTCAAACAACAATCTAGAACTCATGTTTTAACTTCAGATTTGGATTTACAATGTGCAATGAACCTTGTCTTAGGTTACTTATTAATAAAAAGGAAAAAGGGAAAGGAAGAGAGGAAGTTCCTAGACTTGAAACTATGAATGAACAGTGATCATGGAAACTGCTACAGTAGACAAACTCCCTAAACTGGGTTTTGGTTGGCCAAGAGGATCCTACAGTTACACAAAACCATTACAATCTTCTAACGACTGAAAATTTTCAAATTGCATACACACATCATGAACATGCAATTGAACTAAGTTGCAACAATAAAGTAAGGAAGCTCAGACTAGCTTTACAAAATGATTCATCATCAACAAACCACAAAAAACATGAGCTGAAAATTCATCAAATACAGTAACAACAAACACCATCATCACTTCCATTTAAGAAACTAACAACTAAGCTAATAGGGAAGTAGTACCATGCATGCATAATGAAGAAGCAGAAGAGAAACATCCATAAATCATGCAATATAGCTCTCTATTGCTACAGAATGTCTTTACACTAGCTCTCCAACCATTTACAAATGAGGGGCAAGCCCCTATTTATAGTTTTCCAAAGCCCAAATGAATGGCTAGGATTATTTCATAATGAGTGGCTTAGATTTGTTTACATTAGGGCTTCACCTACCCCTAAATATTTCACAATTTAAAATACATTCTTGTATTTTCCCTATTTTGTCATCTAGTGACCCTAGCACTGTAGCGGTTTTGTCCTATAGTGACAACCTTCTTTGTTGTCGTTGAAACTACCAAAGGTTGCTCTCTTTTTGATGTGTTTGTTGCATCCTTTAGCTAATCAAACGAGCTTCATCAGTGATTTGTATTATTGTGAAATAGATTAGCTGCGCCCTCTGATCCTGTGGAACAACTCTTGATGGATCACGATCATTTTATGAAAAGCAAGATAGCTCTTTGAATGGGCTTCCCTGATGGACCCGCAACAGGTTCCATAAATCATGCATACACAAAACGTAGTAAGTGCGTTCACATATAAATTTAGGTGAATATTAATCACATCGTACAAATTGAGCATTAGATCCATTAATACATTACCAAAAGATCATAAAATTCATGTTTGGATCTCATTTGGGCCATAAACATAAATGCGGGTTTGAGGGTGTGGGCTTCCCCTAGGGTAGAAGAATGACGAACAACAAACGACAGACGTACGACAAATGAAAGGTGGACGACAGATGGTGAACAACCTTCGACAGGGGCATACCAGCAAGCGGTGGATGGGGGATGGCTAGCAGATAGAAGGCGGAAGATGGAAAGAAGGCAGATGAAGGATGTAAGGCTAATGATGAACGACAAACAACCTTCCACAAGGGTGGACCTGCAAGCAGCGGGTGGAAGGAAGATGACTGATGGGAGGCAGACGATGGATGGAAGGAAGACGACAGAGGGCGGACAACCTTCTACAGGGGTGGATGACAGATGGAAAATGGAAGGAAGATGACAAATGAGAGGCAGACAATGGACGAAAGGAAGATAGTGGACAAGAGGTAGACAACGAACGAAAGGCAGATGGCAGACGGGTGGCAGATGGAAGGTGAACGACGAATGGGAGGTGAAAGACAGATGATGGACAGATGGAAGGTGAATGACATATGAAAGGAAGACGATGAACAATGGATGAGCGAAAGGCAGATGATGGATGGACGATGGATGACAAACGAAAGGAAGACGGTGGATGAAAGGTGGACAATGAACGAAGGATAGACAAAAGGTGGACAAATGGCAGACAATAGACGACTAATAGCAGACGATTGACGAACGAAAGGCAGATGGAGGATGATGAAAAAATGGAAGGTGGATGGCAGACAAAATATGAAAGGTAGATGGAAGATAGAAGGCAGATGGAAGACGGTGGACAACGTGCGAAAGGTAGACCCACAAGTGACGGAAGGATGACAGACGACCGACGAACAACGGATGACCTTCTGCAAAGGTAGACCTGCAAGCGCTTGTCCTAGTGCTTTTATCATCTTGAACCTCAAGTCCAGAATCATTGATAACATCTACGAAATGCACAACTCAAGATGGTCATGAAGGCTTCATCGTTGATTGACAATGAAATGGGTGCAATGGGTGCAGATTCCACAATGCGGGAGGAAGTCAAGGGTCAACAGCTACTCAGTAATGAAACGAAATCAGAAACTTGCATGAGGTGACCCATAGCTGTGTGTCCGCAGTGCTTGATGCATGCAGGGGTGAAGGCGTATGCGAAATCCAACATGCGGGCAAAAGCTAAAGCTTGGATGTGGAAAAAGAACGAAAAGCAGGCTTAAACCTGCAACAAAACTTTTGCAAAGGAAAAAGTCTTAGTGAAATTCAGGTAGGTGAATTTTGTTAAAGGGAATTTGATCATTTTAATGGTCATGACCAACTTAGGCTTGGAAATAGGGGTGCACAAAGCGAGACGAGGGAAAAACAACAAGCACGAGAGTGAGAATGACCCGTTAGGAGCAAAAGCAAGCCGACGAAAGAAAAAGAAAGGGGGGTGCCTACCTTAGGCGGGGCGTGTGTGCAAAACATGCACAACACAACATTCCTATATTTTTTATTAGAAAATATCACTACAAAGAAAACTTCCCCCTTGTCCAAATAGAAAACTTGGTTAGATCCTTTCCAAGTTTGAAAAACCCAACATTTCAAAAAATCAATATTTGGCATAAAATTCCAAAACTTACAGATGAGAGCCACATCCTTGAGATCATCAATCTGCGATTGAAGCATGGCATGAGGTAAAGTAACACTAGCGTGATTACTCCCCATATTTTGCTTCGGATTCCGCTGCTTACCTTTAAATCCCATATCTTTATAAGATTTAGATGGAACCCTCTGCTCGACACCATGAGAGGCATTAACAGTCGGGCCTAGTGACCCTTCTTAGAAATAAAGATGTTATTTGGAAAAGTAAGAGGAGATCTCACTAGGCCAAAGAATTTAGGGTGATAAATAGGAATGGAATTCAGAAAAGTGGCCGAACAAGGAAGGGATGATTTTGGAATGAAGGGAGCCCCAAAAAAGAATGGCCAAAAACCACATCTGCCCACGAGCGAGAAAACCTTGAAGAATTGGACAGGGCTTCCACTTCAGAGGCACAAATGTCAAAAGGTGGTTGCTTATCTCTAATAAGAGATTTAGTAGCATGCTTTTTTGCTTTGAAGATTCCTATTAGTGAAAGTAAGAGCTTGTGAATCAGAAATCCAAGCCCCATTATGAAAAACAACACCTGGAAATTCTTTAGCACTATTAAACCTGGGGGAAAATTCCTTTTTTCATCCTTGAAGAAACATTTTCAGAGTAACCCAAACTTTATCTATTAGAATCAACAACGTAATCCTTCAAAAGAGTAGACCTTGATGAACTTCATGCCCCATGAAAACCCTCATCCTTCACATAACGAGCAATTTTTTTTGAATAATTACCGTTAACGGCAAAATGCGAGCTTCATTTCATGCGGTCCTTCATTTTTTGAAAAAAGACAAAAAGTATTATATTGTTGGGGAATTGAATTGTTGAAAAAATTAATCATAATTGTATGGTAATAAACACAAATAATAATAATAATAAATTAGTACTACCAGGTTTTATAATTAATTGTGCAAGTGTTTATGAAGCATTGTATTCTCTTAATTTCCCCTAACTATCCCAAACTACCTAGAAGAAATTCCAAGTAAATAAATATTTTAATACTAACATAAATTATTAAGACTACCTTATTACAATTGTTAACCTTATATTCCAACAAAATTTTTAAAATAAAAATCAAGAAGATATATCTAAGAGCTAAAGACAACAAAAAATTATCATTTCCAAGATGCAAAGGCATAACAAGCATTGCATTCCATGAATTTATAGCAATGCATATATAAGATTCTTTTTTTCTACATTGAATTAGATTTTTGTAGTCATTGTATAATT
>VDFB02149430.1:0-43971 GCA_007258455.2 Sequoia sempervirens | reverse complement strand
ATGTGGGTAAGTGGCGCCAAGTGATGTGATTGGTCTCTTGAGAGACCATGCTTGGTAATGTTTTAGGGTGTTTGATGATGTTTCCATTGCTTGTGTGTTTGTCGCTTGTTGTTGTGATGTCAACAATAATTTTGAGCGTTTGGCAAGATGTTTTGATTGATGATTGGGATGTATGTTTGATGGATACTCGGTAGAGGGGGAAGCCCTAAACCAAGGAGTGGTGTTGATGATAATGGTGATGGTGGGAAAGGTGGAAATGTAAGGGGGGTGAATCCTTGCGAGAGTGTTGTGGTGTTGAAAATGCCCCCTTGTCCGAATATGTCTCCCTCCTCTTGTGAATTTGTGAGAAGAGGTGTTTGTGGTGCTCCGTGAAAAGATGTTGATGATAGGTCATAATGTAAAGTGAGAGGAACATTTTGGTGTAATGGATTATGGAGGATTTTTTGTTCCACTGTGGTGTTTGCGTCCAAGTTTTGGTTATTCATAAGGGGATGTGATTGGAGTTCATTAAGGAATGTGTTTCCCTTGTTAACGTTGGGTTGAGTTGGAGCAAATGATGTTGTGATTTGTGGGATATTTTTCGTGACGTTTTGAGATGGGGGTGTAGATGAAATGGGGATGGTGGATGAGATTGGTGGAAAAGATGTCTCTACTATAGTCACATCAAAACCAAGGCAACTGTCCCCTTGTTTTAGTTCAAGCATGTACAACGAAGGGTTGAGTCTCATCATGATGTTGATGATTCTATGGTTGTCCGGATTTTGGAGCATTTCAGCTATTTTTTCGCGAGACATTCCAAAGGTGAGGTCTTCCCCTTGATTTTCTTCTTGTGGGTTTTGTGATGATGAGGGGACCAATGGATTGCTTGATTCTGTGAGATTCATTTCTGCGTTTGTTTGGCTAAGGTCACTTGAAGCGGGAGTTTCTTTGTGGGCTTCCATACTCTTCTTGTATTGAGATCTCGTTAGAACCATAAAACAAGGATCAATCTTCAAGAATATGGGAGATGAATCTCTTGATTCCTTGGATTAATCTCTATTTTATGTCCCTAAAGTGAAAGTTTTAGGATGCTTTTTAGGATCAAATGTGATGATGATAAGATGGTGATGTTTAAAGATGGATGTTATGGATGTTTTGACTTTTGATAGATCTTGAATGAAATACTAGGCTTTGGATTTTTGATTGGTTTGATTTTTGGATTTTGAGATTTTGTCCTTGATCTTGATTTGGAGTTTGATTTGGATTTTGAACAAAAAGACCCTAAGATGTTTGATAATGATCTAAAGGATAGTTGTGTTCAAAAGATGATGATTTTGATATGTGTGAGGAGAAGGATGCATCTACCCACACCTACCCAAACAAAATGATTGTTTCACTAAGTATATGGAGAAGGATTCATCTACATACACTAAGCTAGACAAGATGATTTGGATGACTTTGACTAAGGATATGCAAAAGGATGCATTCACACATTCCTAGCCAAAGGTGTTTTGATAAAAATTTTCAAGGACTTGGTCTCAATGGTCTTGGTGTTTGCTTGATTTTGTCATAAAGCCTAGCATTTCAAGGATGATTTCAAGGTTTTTCAAAAGATGATTTGTGAGATGGATTTTGATGTTTTGAAAGATGGATGAAAGAGGTTTGATTTGCTTTGATCCCTAGATGAACCTAAAAAGACCACTTTGTTTTCCTAGATCTAGGTATTGAAGAGCATGCATATGCTTCCTAAAGACCTTTGTAACCAAGGAATGATTTGAATATTTTGGATTTCCAATCAATGATTTGTGCTTTTTGGGATTTGGAGTCTTCAACACACATGAAAGTTCATTTTGCTTAGCTTTGTTTAATGGATTTATTTTACCAAAAACACTCTCTTTGATTAAAGTTTCAAACTAAGATGTCCAATGTCTTAATTTCTTTAAACCCCACAAGATATTTTATGTGGAAATTCAATGAACTTAAGGCAAGGGTTTTCTTATTGTTTACTCAAGAAGACAAATTGAGTTATAATCCAATGCTTAGGAACCTCTACGAACGTGAATCCGCAGGGAAAGCAGTAACATATGGATTGAGTCAATGATATTTGTCTTAAAGAGGGTTTGAAATTTTGAGAATCATGTTGAATGTTTGTTTGCAAAATGTTTTCAAATACACACTGTGTTTTCAAACAAAGAATAATTACAAGCCCTATGGATGTGTAAGACTATATTTGTTGGATTCCCACTTGGACAAGTCCAGCTACGCTTATCCCTAGCGGATGGTTAGATGCTTGACCCCACTGGCTCCCCTCCACGGCTCATTAACGTCAATCGGGGCAGCCAAGCATCAACACCCATGAAACTCCCATGGCATGCTTTCCATCTCTACTAGAAGACCGTAAGAGTGTGGGGTGGCTTTAGAACGACCGTTCTTGCACCAACAAATATATTAAGGATTTTGGCAAATTCTAGCACATGGGTTCTAGTAAGGACTTTCCATTCGTGGAGATTGACCCATACGGCAAGAGTCCCCTTTCGGATCCATCATGTCGGAGCCAACCGCGTGATTATGGCGTTTAACCAAAACCCTCATTTATATCTCGGCTGGAAATACTCTTAGCTTTAGAGTGTTACCGGTTGAGTCGTCCCTTGGGTGAGTACTTTTTCCCCAAGGCAGGTCCTCTAAGATAAACAAAAGCGAGCAAAGACACAATCCGTAACTCGATCGATCTTTGATGGCACAAAGAAAGAGAATGTACGCGAAAATGCCCCTACTCACACTCGCACAAGATGTTCAATTTTAAAGCCCAAATTTGAAGTGTTTCAAAGCAATAAAATGTATTTTGAGTGTTTCTCTTGCACCCTAGATCGCACGAAGCGCAAGGGGAGAGGATACGCACTCAAAAGACAAGATCACACAATTCAAACACTTGTTCGTTTTATAACCTTCAAAGCAATTGTGAGTTTGTTTTAAGCACCAAAATGAAGTGTGAGTTTTGATTGTTCAATTCTTAACCTCAAACAAAATCTAGTGCGTTTGTCCTAAGATTCATTTTAAGCCCTTTGCAATGAAAATCAAATTGTTCGTTTTAGACCCAAATGAAAATTAATGTTCTAAAACGAAAAGATAAACAAGTTCGTGAAGTAGTGTTGATCAACACTTAAAGTGTTAAAAAACACATTGTGTTTTCAAAAAAAATCTTCCCCTCCTTTCGTTTCCGTTTGATAGCCTTCTTTTTCGCTTGGCACCTTTTCGCCTTCGTTGTTTGTTTGTACCTTTCACTTGCCCTTGTTCGCTTTTGGTACCTATAAATAAAAAGACAATTATGTGAGATTAAATCCACTTTGATTATTAATTCTAAAAACAAACAAATGATTTGGACGAGTATGATAATAATAAAAGCATTTATGAGTGGACCATGTTTTGACTTTGATTGCATAGAGAGGGCATCACACTTGTTATATTCATTCTCTTCCTTATCAAAATCCCCACCACTAAAAGTGTTGAGTTAATTTAAATCAATCACAAATGGCATAGATAACTCAACCTCTAAGGATAAAATTTATAAACACTTTGAATCCATACCACTTTTAAATTAATATTTAAAAGAGAATTTATCATATGTCCCCTTACCTTTTCCAAGCACTTGTTTTCTAATATCTTATCAACTAGACCTTTTAGTGAATAGATATTATGTTTACCTTTTTTTTTGCCACCTCACTGTTTGGTAAAGAATTTATTCTAATTGAAACACATCAGCAATTCGCAGCATTTATTCTTTTTCTTTTCACGAAGACACCCATTGCTGTTCATTGCTTTGCTTTAAAAAAAAAAGAAAAGACTTCATATCCGCCATATAGATGATATACCACATTTTCCATAAATCAGCCAGTTATCACATGAGGTAACAAGCAAACTCCAACATTTAACCACCGTTAATTAAATATGTATATGCCCTCTAAGATCTGTTCGAATAAACTTAAGGCACATAAAGTTGGGATTTACAGATGAATAAAAGATTATGTGGTGCCCATACTTATGACTTCAAATAACGACCTAGGAACTGGTAAAGGGGAACTATTGATTTTAAATGCTGAACCTATCGACCCAACCTTGGTTATATGTGCATGAATAGGCACCATAGATTGTCATCTGACACGTTTTTCAAAAGACAACACATATCAGTCTTTTCATCGACCAACCATGAATCCCTTCCAATGCCAATCGCTTGCATTCAATGACAGAAAGAAATATGGTTATACTCTACTGAGTATGTGATTTGGAAGCAGGAAAATAGCAACTTTGAGCTGGACGCATAAGTTGGTAGATGGCGGGTGAATATGGACAGTGAAGAAGTCATTTGGCACGTGAATAACTGCAATGGCATGTGTATAGCTACTTCGACACACTCTCAACCATTAAACAAAGACGCAACTACCTGGCAGAATATGTGAAAGACACGCTTTTGTGTGTGGA
Organism: Sequoia sempervirens; assembly: GCA_007258455.2. NCBI lineage: Eukaryota > Viridiplantae > Streptophyta > Pinopsida > Cupressales > Cupressaceae > Sequoia > Sequoia sempervirens. Next base: position 39,516 of record VDFB02149430.1, on the reverse strand, counting down.
GAGAGACAGCTGCGGGAGGACCTCATAATGTTGTATTGCAGGGAACACAGAGACTATAAGATTTGATCCAAATGCATACGCTTACTTCTTGTAACGCCATATTGAGATGAAAGACTTAGTTTAAAAAAAAAAAAAGACTCCATACTCAAAATTTTAATCCCGCATACTTCTACCTGGTTCAATGAAACACTGACAAATATGGATCAGCAACCATGAATATCTGGAGACATGAATAGATAAGGGACGTGCATGCGGACTGTGAGACAAAATGCTCTTCTAAGATGTTAACTCATGGAATGCAATGGTAGATGAATCTTTGACAGCGTACTCTAATTAATGCAATGCCTGGGCCAGATCATAAACCCACATTTATAGCTACCATACTGTTTTGTTGATTAATGCAGAAAGTAATGGAGAGTAGGCTGCGGACAAGATAGCTCTCAAATTCAAACACACCAGAGAGTGTGTATAAAGTCAAATCATTAAAAAGTAAGACATAAAACTTTTAAATGAACATTGAGGTGTGAATGTAAAAAAAAAAGAAACCAACATGTAAAATGGGAGTACAAATACCAAACACAACATATAATCAATCCATCTTAATCAAAATACACATGCCCTCCTTCTAGCGCCATTTTGTAGGCATCCTTTTAAAATCTGCAAAACAACTAAACTTCAAGCATGGGTTAGTGTTATGCAAACTCTATCAAAATGCCTCTATGAAATACCTTGTAAATGCTTCCAAATGCAACAAATGATACTAGAAAGACTAAAGCATTATGAAAACAAAACCAAGTTACCTATTCCATAGTGGATTGGTGTCACATGTGCTAGTGACCCTTTCCCAATCCTTGATCAAAGCTCAAGATGATAAAATGCAAATGGAGATGATGGAGTGAAATGGACAAGATCAAATCTCAAATGAAGAGAGTAACCTTGCATAAAATTGTGGATCCATGAATGAGAATGAAGACCTCATTTTATAGATTTTCTTGATGAGAGATTGGCCAAGATGGTGAATGTGGGACTAAAGATCCTCCAATGAGAAGATGACACTTGTCAAGTGGTGAATGGTCAATGGTTGTGCAATATTTGGGAAGAGTGCCCATGAGAGGGATAATTTGAATTCAAATTTGCAATAAATTTTGAGAGGGGGACAAGAAAAACAACAATAAATGCCATGTTTGACTTGTCATGTTGAGGGAAAATGAGTGTTTTAATAAATCAATAAAATTGATTTATTGTGCAAGTGGAGATATCTAGATAATGCAAGTGGGATGGGATTAACATTTAATCAGGGTTAGATGATGATTATGCTGATTTAATGCTGATTAGATTATTTGACTTTCAAGACTTTGATAATTGATTTATTTAAATCAGAAAATGATGGAATATGATTTAGGATTTGATTTAAATGGCTTTTTGATTTATTATTAAAAGATTGATGATAATTCTCATTTGATTTTAAATAAATAACCTTAGGCCATGAGATTATTTAAATGAATGGATGAAGGTAATGAATGGATCTAATGCAACATCCAGCTTCAGTTGATGAATGAACCTGATTAAATGCAGAATGTAAATTTTGCATGTTTACAGAAAGAATAACACAAAAGAGAAGGTTAAGAAATATCATGTGTGTTATAATATTATCAGACAAAGGATTTGTTTCGTCGCTATGCATGACATAATCCATAATATGTGTTTCTCCATTCAACTCAACATTGTGATTGGGTTTAAATTATTCAACAATGTATTAGATGAGTTTAAATTAATAAAATATTCTTCAATATTTTCTTGTTCTTTTATTTAACATGTGTGCTAACCTACACAATGTATTAAAAATTAAAATGAGGCCCATATCATTTTCAACACTCGTTTCAACATGTGATTTATCAAGATCCTACCCTAGAAGAATGTCAATTTCAATAGTTAAATCAAACTTCTAAGAATTTTCTTTATAATCAACATTGGATTATCATAGATCTTGAAGTCCATTAAAGAAGAATCACTTAAAGTGTATGTTCACCAAGATGGGACCAAAAATTGGCCACAAACCAATTTGAAGAAAAATATGACATAACACAAGCGTGTTAAAATATGCTAGTATTATAATGCACTAATATTATGGCTCAAGATGGCATAGAAATATTGGGCCATAAGAAAAGTGTGTTATAGTGTGTTCATGTATCTCAAGTGCAAACTACTATCCTCAGGTTAGATGAGAATATAAGGTGCACAAGATTGACTAAAGAACACATGCACGTGATAACACACACATTATAATGGGCTCTAGGAAAATTCACTGCCAACAATTCACTGTTGGAAAATTCATTGCCAACAATTCACCACTACAAAATTCACCACCATGACAAATTCACCTCATGGAAAATTCACCACCAACAATTCACCGCCATGGATAATCCATCACATATAAATTAGAAAACTTAATTTATGATAACAAAAATAACGTTTTTTCAATATATTTTATTTTATTCTAGTAAACCAATTATACAACAATATCAATCATCTTTATTATTGTACTATTGGAAATTATTCTTTTGCAAAAAAAATCTCAAGTTCTTGGAAATATATATTAAAAAATGTTAATGCGATGAATTATCCATGGCGGTGAGATCTGGTGGTGAATATTCCATGAGGTGAATTTTTCATGCGGTGAATTTTCCAATGGTGGATTTTCCTGAAGCAATTATAATGTGCATGTATTTCATTTAAATTTGAATTGAAATCCCACAATTAGTCTTGCAGTGGCTTATAGATCACAACCAAAGGGTTGGGCCTATGTGAAAGGTGCCTAAAGACATGTTTTTCATAACACATGCAAAAAAAAGTAAATGTTGAGCATGCTATCCATGTTAGGTTTACACATTTTTAAAAAATATCACAATCATGTCAAACTATCTCTTGCCTTACTAACCATATAATTTTTTCTACATTTCAAATATATTAAGGTTTTGATCTTCAATTTCTTTTGCTAATGTCTTCAGTTTTTTCCAAAATACTATATGTAGTATTTTTGGTGTTATTTTTTATCCATTTATCCAAATTTGAAGTAAATTATATTTTTACATTCTAAATTTTATTCTATACAAATTTTTAAAAAAATAACTTTCTATTAGTTTTCAAATAAGTTAGGGGGGAGTATGCTCAACTTTTAATTTTTTATTTTTCATGACGTGGCCACTTTAAAAATTATTAAAATATCATATATGCATTAGGGAATTTGGCATAAGCTATGTGATGTTAGCTAATTCTCTATCAAAGCGATTTGTAAAATACTATTAAAGAGTCAAAATTTTAAAGAGGGAGCACACTAGATCCTATGTTATATTTTTCTAACAAAAATAGGATCACTTGCAAGTGTGCTCTCCTAATTTGAACATCTTAATCTCCACCATTAAAAAAAAGTCATAATTTAGAAACAAATCTTGCTTTTGTAACATTTTTAAATTTTGAGCATGACTATCTTCAATTTCTCATCTAAGACCAAATTTTACTGATTTTAGGTTAAAAAATTATCAATTTGATCCCCTTTTGATCTCCTATTTCCATGCACATAACCTAAATCAGAATTTTTAGAATTAGGACCATTGTCTTCATCCTCAAACATAGAGGTCCGGGTTATTATGGGCCAGACAAGGAAGAACCATTCACCTCCATTTGATCTCCCAACTAAAATTATCTGTACATTTCCTATTTGAGTTTATGATTAAGATCATCCACTTGCATAATTACAAAATTAGAAGATATAGCAAATCAACCTCCTAGATTTTTGAACTTGGACAATGAAAATTTTCAACATTGATACTCATGTTTAAGAGAAGCATACCAGTAACAACCAATTCACAAGACCTTCGACAATCTAGCCTCATAGGAACTGATAAATTAGAAATGTCATCTGTAATGCCCCGTCTAAATAACCTAAGAATGTTGCAAAAGTGATATAAAAGTGTAATAATTTTTTTTTTAAAAGTATTAATACTATGTTAATTAGTTGCATACATTCTTAGGTTAAACGACGTTACACTACTTTGAGTTTTCCTTAAGCGACTAAGTATTTCGCATTGCTCCCAATTAAATCATAACATAAAGTAAACATTGCATATTAATTAAATTTTCCATTCAAGATATAATGATGTACAAACATTTTTCCATACATTGCATTGATATAATATTACATTACTCATTCATCTGATGAGGTAGTTCAAATAATAATGACAATTTACAAAAGATCACCTCTTATACATTTGAGGGATGTTTTTACATTACAAGTTACAATATACAATGGTAAAAGAATGAAAGAAGTCCATGTGCGAGCCCTCCATCCATGAAGCGCTCAATACCACGAACAAACTGGGGACCCAACGGAGTAAGGTGCACGTTCCACCCAACCATGTGGTACCCGTAGGTCCACCCCCCGTGCTAGGAGATAGTAACAAGGCTACCTAGACCTAATCTACTAACCCTAGACACTAGTACAAACACACTATTGGTTACATTGCTTCCAGATTTGTTATTTGATTTGATACACAAACACAAAGTTTAACTGTTATTCTAGGTGGAGTGTCATCACAATGATGCAATGGTTACCCTGGTGTTTCTTCCTAGGTCCCGACCCCCAATCCTTGGGTTACCCTGGTAACCTCTTACGAAACCCGGCCCCTATTACATACAGTTGCGGAATCGAATGTCTCTTAAGGAAACGAGACACCGATTTTTCCATTCCAGGCCTTCTCGACTTATACTCATAACTGTAGTAGCTTATGAGTCATAAACGAGGCATGCACATCTTGTTAAATGTTTTAGATCTATCTACTGTGTTCTTTAGTTTTCACTGACTTACTTAACTAATCGTAAGTTACCCTGACACCACTTTGTGTGTTGGCCCTTACAACTAGCCACTCCCCTAAACATAACAAGGTTTCTAAGTTTTCCTGACTTAGGGTTTACCAAATGCACAATTTACATCACCCAATGATAATTAAATCATAACAATACCAATCACCATGTTTAACTCTTGGACAAACCCAAATCAATAAAATATACTTTGAAAACATAATACCCTCATTTTACCCAATTTTAACTCTGGAAGACTTGAACAATTATAACTTTCCACATTTTGACCCATTACAAGAAAGATTAAACAAATTTAAAACAATATAAATCTATCAATTGGATATGCTAAATCCATGTGTCAAAAATTTGAAATAATAGATCAATCATACAACAGTATTGTAATCAATTTATTTTGTTTTTAAAATAAATAAACTTTCCTTTAAATCACAATTTAACATATTCTTTAGTTTTCTAAATCTTAATCTACATACACATTATAAACATATAATCTTCTTACTTAATAAATATAATTAAACATATAATTATATTTATTAATTTATAAATACATACTTAAGTCAAAGTTTCCACATATATATATATATTACAATTAATAAAATTCCAATAAATAACCATTTTGAATCTTTCAATAATCAATACTAAAACTTTTAAAAGAATTCATAAACATATTCATAAACTCAAAAGAAACGAAATAATACGAATTCTCATTTAAGGGTTTTATTTTGTTTTAAACAGGGGAAAAACCCTACACAAGGCCGACGGCCGCCATAGCCGTTCCCCATTGGGGCTCGGCTGTGCAGGCCGCGCCGGCACTGCCGGCGAGGGCAGTGCCGAGCGCTGCCCTCACAGTCGGCTCCCTTTGGGGCCGACCGTGGGGGTAGCTCCCCACTGTATCGGCCATACTGTTAACAAAGAAATTTCCGAATATAATTTTTAACTAACAAATAACACTGCGGGCATAATTCCGTCCGCCATATGGGTTTTAATCTGGAAATTTTCATAATAAAGAAAATATTCGCCAATATGGCGATTCAATAGAAAATACCAGAATATATATATATAAATTCTCTATTATATATATATGCATAATATATATATATAACCTATATATATATTATGTGTATATATATATATATCAAGAAAGAAAATCACAGTAACAGAATACAGGAAAAAGGAAAATATATTCTTTCTGTATAAAATTGATTTCAGAATATTAAATACAGAAAAGAATAACAGTACATTTCTTTTCAGCATAATTTTTTTTTTTTCAGAATTTTATTTTCTCAAAATATCTAAAAACAAATATGTTTCTATACAAATAGAACATTAAACTGTTTCCTTTAAATTTTTCTTCAACATTTTCCAGATTCTTGAATTCTTGAATCTCAAATAACTTAACAGAGAGTTTTTTTTTTTTTTTTAAAAAAACAAAAGAATTCAATGAAAAACAAGAAGAATACCTAATATCCAGTGTTTGAAGATCAGTCTGTAGAAGTGTAACCTCTGCCTGTTGAAAATCCCAAAAGCTTCTCCAAGAAAACCCCGAGATCCACAAGATTTCCAAACAAACAAATCTCCCAGGCAAGATAACTTCCACAAGAAAATAACAACCCCAGAGAAATAACCAATCCTTAAGAATATTACTAGAAAATTCACAGTCAAAGGATATATTTTTTTAACAAGTGCCTTGATAATTTCCCGTGAGGAAATTGAATAGCCCCTGTCAATTTTCCCAAGATCCACAATAACCTCCGTAAAAATTTTCAACAACCCCAAAGTAATTATGGCACTCACACACTTGTCGAGAAGTTGTTGAGAAAATATCTTCTCCACTTCTCGGCAGTTTTGCCATTCCAATTTTGCATGTAATTTTAATTAATTTATTAAATTTAAAATTTAAAACCCAATTTTCCAATTGCATGCAAATTACTTATTTGTTAAATTTAAAATGCTAAAAATCAAATCTTCAAACCACATGCAATTTATTTATTTATTTTTATTTTTTCTAATATTCTAATTTATTTAAATAAAATATAATTTATGCACTTAATAATTTAATCTAATTAATTAATTAATTTAATTAAATAGTTAAATCCTTTTAAGACCAACTATTTAACTAATTAAACTAACTAATGTATTAAATAATCAAGTAAATAAATTTCAATTATATTTAAATATTAATTTTATAACAATAAGTAAAGCACAATAATTAACATTAAAAATAACCTACATCTACCTTTTCAAAACGATTTTACCAACAGAAACACAATACAACCTATGACCCAAACTGAAAACTGACAATGTACTAAAACTAAGGTTAAAGACTAGACTAGGATAAACCTAACTACTATCTCCCGTTCAACAATTCCGTTGAGTCTTGACACGCTCAGACCTGATTACACAGGTGGAGTCGGTGTCATGTTCCTGCAAATCCTGCAACCGAGCAAACAATGTACATACATGTATATATATATATATATATATATATATATATATATATATATATATATATATATATATATATATATATATATATATATATAAAGCATTAAAAACATACACGCAAGTGAGAAAATCACAGATATCGCAGGGCACTCGCAAGCGAGTGATACGATTCTATTCTCCACACCAATACACTCACAGAAAACTGACTCAATAAATATTGTTAGTCCATAATAAATATGTGCATATCCATAACAACTGAAATTAAACATCTACACTACATCATATCATGTCTGAAAGCAATAAACATCACACAAAATATCATCATGTCACAGAATAATCCATCATCGCTCAAAACCAACGATCAAAGTATCCAACAAAACAACATAAGTCTAACAATATGAAAAAGTATCAACATAAGCATAGCATAAACGGAGGGGTACTACATCCTCCCCCCCTAGGATCAGGCTTGCTCCTGAAAGCCTGCAAACAGATAGGGATAAAGTTCCCTCATGCGTGTTGCATCCTCCCAGGTAGCCGAAGCCTCATAGCTAGGATCCCATTGGACCCTCACCTGATCAACGTCTCGACCCCTGAGACCGAGCGTTCGGTGCTGAAGAATGGCCACGGGCTCCAAAGCCAGCTGCCCGTCCTCTACCTGTAACGCATTCCAATCAAGTACATGAGATATGTCGAGATGATATGGTCTAAGTACTGACACATGAAAAACATCATGAATACGAGACAAACTGGGTGGTAAGGCGAGTCGATATGCCACGGGACCAATTCTCTCTAGAATCTCGAATGGTCCTACAAATCGAGGTGCAAGCTTAGAGCCTTTTCCGTAACGGATTGGACTCTTTCGCGGTCGCACTCGAAGAAACACTCTATCACCAACAACAAACTGTCGATCAATCCTATGCGCATCGGCATATTTCTTTTGCCTATCCTGAGCTGCAATCAAATGCTCTCTAATACGGTCAACCTGTTGCTCCATGTCTTGAAGCATCTCAGGTCCAAGTAACACTCTATCCTCTAGTCGATCCCAACTCAAAGGAGTTCGACAAGGATGACCGTATAATGCTTGAAATGGTGGCATACCTATAGAACTCTGAAATCCGTTGTTATAAGTGAATTCTACTAAGTACAAGTATTCCTCCCAACGTGATTGTTGGTCCATTACGTACATCCTAAGCATATCCTCTAATATTTGATTAACTCTTTCAGTTTGACCATCAGTTTGAGGATGATAAGCTGAACTAAAGTTCAACTGTGTACCTAATGCACGTTGCAAGGAAGTCCATAAGGCTAAAGTAAATACAGGATCTCTATCCGAAATAATCCTACGAGGAATTCCATGCAATCTAACGATATCCTCCATGAATATCCTAGCTACCGATGAAGCATTATATGACGAATGTACAGGTGAAAAGTGAGCTACTTTAGTCAAACGGTCAACAGTTACCATAATGGCATCATGTCGACGTGATGATGTAGGTAACCCAACAATAAAATCAATGGATATAATATCCCATTTCCATTCGGGAATGAGATGTGGCTGCAATAATCCAACAGGATGATGATGCTCAGCTTTAACACGCTGACATTCAAGACATCTCAATACGTAGTCAGCAATATCTCATTTCATACCAGGCCAGAAATACAATTGCCTAAGATCGGCATGCATTTTCTTGACACCTGGATGAGCTGAATACGGAGCTCGATGAGCTTCAGTCATAATTAATGTACGAAGACTCTCTACATGAGGTACATAGATGCGACCTAAATGTCGTAATATACCATCCGATTCTAAGACATAACCTTCAAATCGACCTTCTAAAGGTCTACCCGACTCAATCTCTGACTTCACTTCCTGATATAATCTATCAGTGGGAAGTGCAGCTACTATTTGACCTCTCAAATCTACCTCAAGAGTAGTAGCAGAGATCTCATGACGACGTCGGCTAAGAGCGTCAGCCACTACGTTCTCTTTGCCTTGAACATACTTTACTTCAAAATCATACTCACACAAGAACTCCATCCACTGTCTTTGCCTTGCATTCAAGTTAGGTTGCGTAAAAATGTATTGCAAACTACGGTGATCGGTATGAAGTTCAAAGCGATGACCTAATAAGAAATGCCTCCAACGAACTAATGCATGCACTACTGCCGCTAGTTCTAGGTCATGAGTAGGATAGTTTAATTCGTGGTCCTTGAGTTTGCGAGACTCATAAGCAACCACACGCCCATCTTGCATCAAAACTACTCCCAAACCTTCTAAAGATGCATCTGCACAAACTACGAAATCCTTAGTAGGATCAGGAACAATAAGTATAGGCGCATTAGTTAACTTTTCTTTAAGTGTTTGAAAAGCTAACTGACACTGTTCTGTCCAAACAAACTTCTTCCCTTTCCTCTGAAGAGAAGTAATAGGATGACCGATCCTAGAAAAACCCTCTACAAAACGTCTATAATAGCCAGCTAACCCCATAAAACTATGAACTTCACCTACATTAGTAGGTGCGGGCCAATCAACTATGGCTTGGATCTTTGAAGGATCCACAGCAATACCTTTTCCAGATATCACATGTCCAAGGTATTTTATTTCAGGTTGAAAGAAGTCACACTTCTTTAGGTTTGCATACAATTGGTTTTCTCTTAAACATTGCAACACCTGTCTCAAGTGTTCTTCATGTTCCTTCATGTTCCTCGAATAGACTAAAATGCCATCGAGAAATACCAGGACAAAGCGATCAAGGTATGTACGAAATACACCATTCATTAAACTCATGAATACAGAAGGTGCGTTCGTTAACCCAAATGGTACTACTGTGAATTCATAATGCCCATAACGAGTTCGAAAAGTAGTTTTATGAATGTCTGCTTCAGCTATACGCAATTGATGATAACCGGATTTCAAATCAATTTTGGAGAACACATTAGCTCCCTTAACTTGATCAAAAAGATCATCGATTCTAGGCAAAGGATAACGGTTCTTAATCGTAACCTTGTTCAATTGACGATAGTCAATGCACAGCCTAAGAGATCCGTCCTTCTTCTTTACGAAGATGACAGGTGCTCCCCAAGGGGAAACACTTGGACGAATAAAACCCTTTTCTAAAAGTTCCTGTAACTGAATACGAAGTTCCTCCAACTCCTGAGTCGTCATTCTATAAGGAGCTCTAGATATAGGCTCAGCTCCAGGAACTAGGTCAACTCTAAAGTCGATATCCCTCTTCGGTGGCATTCCAGGAATGTCATCGGGAAATACATCCATGAATTCCCTAAGAATAGGATGATCATCAAGAGATACCTCTCGACTCTCACCCTCATCTAAATCGGTAACTGTTGTTGCAAACAGTTGACATCCCTGACGAAGACATCTCTTTAGTTGCATAGCAGATATCATCCGCAAAGAGATAGGTCTATGAATACCTACGATTTCCACTTTTGCACCTAAATCATCAATGCAACTAAGTGTCTTAAGTCGACAGTCAATTACAGCATGATAAGATGCTAACCAATCCATACCTAGTACTATGTCATACGATCCTAAGGGTGTAACATATAAATCTACTAAGGTAGTTAACGTACCTATTTTAAGTTCACAATTATGTACTAAGTTATCTACTGCTACTTTCACCCCAGAGGTGAATTCAACTTGCCATTTACCACCTTGTTTTACCACCACAAGACCACAACGATCAACAATGGTCGGTGAAATAAAGGAGTCAGTGGCTCCAGAATCAAAAAGTATAGATACATTAACACCATTTAACTTACCTGAAGATTCGACCACCGTATTCTGGTGATCGGCTTGGCAGTCATTAACCGCTGCATATACTGTATGTGCACGTCCTGCGTCGCCCACCGTAGGCTCTAAAACTGTAGGTCGAGGCCCATAACCAGTAGAACCTCTCATCGGACACTGCCTAGCTATGTGTCCATGCTGCCCACAAGAAAAACAACCTGTGCCTGTACCTCTACCAAATCCTCTGCCACCCAAAGGTGCATTGGATCAGTTGAAAACTACCCCTACCGACGGTAGATCGAGTAATCAAGGCAGTTAATCCCTACCCATTAAGCTTTTGTTGTGCCACCACCACGCACTTTCCTAATCGAGGACCGCTTTAAGCTGTCATGGTTGAGGGTTATTGTTCTTTTGAGGTGTTCTTTGTTGCTGTCCACCCTTTGTGGGTGTCTGTTGGTTCTTGGAAGAACCACCTGTCTGTGCCTGTCCACCCCATGGACTAAAACCTGCTATAGGAGCACTCCCAATCTGCACTCCTGTGTGCCCACCTAAAGCCATAATAAGGTTCTCCTCAACTATATGAGCCTTCTCCATCAGAATCTCCATAGTCTTTGGCTCAAAGACTCGGACACCACCACCGCATACGGCGCTTAAGCCCCCTCGACAAAATGTTGTACTAGCATAGGCTCATCATCGCCAATACTGCCATAATTTGAGTTCATAGAACTCTACATCTGTATTGCTTCTACGTAAAGAGCTAATCGACGTGACGGGAACTCATCACTCTACGTACCGGGCCCAGTGTTCCAAAAGGAACCGTGCTCTGAACCTCTCGAGAAACATCTCCCAAGACACAGAACCAATATCTATGTGGAGCTTCTGCTCCTCTAGGCGCCACCATGTAGAGGTGAATCCTCTCAAGTGCATAATAGCGCATCTGGCACGGGTATTGCTACTGTAAGGGTGCATGGCAAAGCATCTACCCAAATCTAGTAGCCGTGTCTCAAATTCTAATCCTCCCTCCCCCAACTATCAGCGCTGTAGGAGGACGTGTATATTCTCAAGAATCCCCTATGTGACCAGCACACAGAACTCGGCGTGTCGTGGTCATCTACTCCTAGGGATCCATCCCTCTCTCTCCTCACAACCTCCCTGGCCATCTAAGTCTGCCTAGGTCCAAGACGAAGCTAGGACCTCCTTTTAAAAGTGGATTTATCTAAGGACTTCTTATCATCGACCGCTCGATTCTCGTCTCCCCAATTCTTTCTCACTCCATCCTCGATTCGGCTTTGGTCACTGGTGGTGAGGCCAGGGAGGGGAGTAACTCCCCGAGGGATCGCCCACGGCCCCACCTCACTCCTACCAGACGCACCTCTTCCTCCTCGCCTAGGCATGTTCCTACACAAGACAATTTACGAGTCTTAGATACTGTTCAACCAAGGTTATCAGTTGCGACACTACGTACTAGGTCAACCTAATGGGCTCTAGATTACCCAGAGCGCCCAGTGTTTGTAACCTTGGCTCTGATACCAATCTGTAATGCCCCGTCTAAATAACCTAAGAATGTTGCAAAAGTGATATAAAAGTGTAATAATTTTTTTTTTTAAAGTATTAATACTATGTTAATTAGTTGCATACATTCTTAGGTTAAACGACGTTACACTACTTTGAGTTTTCCTTAAGCGACTAAGTATTTCGCATTGCTCCCAATTAAATCATAACATAAAGTAAACATTGCATATTAATTAAATTTTCCATTCAAGATATAATGATGTACAAACATTTTTCCATACATTGCATTGATATAATATTACATTACTCATTCATCTGATGAGGTAGTTCAAATAATAATGACAATTTACAAAAGATCACCTCTTATACATTTGAGGGATGTTTTTACATTACAAGTTACAATATACAATGGTAAAAGAATGAAAGAAGTCCATGTGCGAGCCCTCCATCCATGAAGCGCTCAATACCACGAACAAACTGGGGACCCAACGGAGTAAGGTGCACGTTCCACCCAACCATGTGGTACCCGTAGGTCCACCCCCCGTGCTAGGAGATAGTAACAAGGCTACCTAGACCTAATCTACTAACCCTAGACACTAGTACAAACACACTATTGGTTACATTGCTTCCAGATTTGTTATTTGATTTGATACACAAACACAAAGTTTAACTGTTATTCTAGGTGGAGTGTCATCACAATGATGCAATGGTTACCCTGGTGTTTCTTCCTAGGTCCCGACCCCCAATCCTTGGGTTACCCTGGTAACCTCTTACGAAACCCGGCCCCTATTACATACAGTTGCGGAATCGAATGTCTCTTAAGGAAACGAGACACCGATTTTTCCATTCCAGGCCTTCTCGACTTATACTCATAACTGTAGTAGCTTATGAGTCATAAACGAGGCATGCACATCTTGTTAAATGTTTTAGATCTATCTACTGTGTTCTTTAGTTTTCACTGACTTACTTAACTAATCGTAAGTTACCCTGACACCACTTTGTGTGTTGGCCCTTACAACTAGCCACTCCCCTAAACATAACAAGGTTTCTAAGTTTTCCTGACTTAGGGTTTACCAAATGCACAATTTACATCACCCAATGATAATTAAATCATAACAATACCAATCACCATGTTTAACTCTTGGACAAACCCAAATCAATAAAATATACTTTGAAAACATAATACCCTCATTTTACCCAATTTTAACTCTGGAAGACTTGAACAGTTATAACTTTCCACATTTTGACCCATTACAAGAAAGATTAAACAAATTTAAAACAATATAAATCTATCAATTGGATATGCTAAATCCATGCGTCAAAAATTTGAAATAATAGATCAATCATACAACAGTATTGTAATCAATTTATTTTGTTTTTAAAATAAATAAACTTTCCTTTAAATCACAATTTAACATATTCTTTAGTTTTCTAAATCTTAATCTACATACACATTATAAACATATAATCTTCTTACTTAATAAATATAATTAAACATATAATTATATTTATTAATTTATAAATACATACTTAAGTCAAAGTTTCCACATATATATATATATATATATTACAATTAATAAAATTCCAATAAATAACCATTTTCGAATCTTTCAATAATCAATACTAAAACTTTTAAAAGAATTCATAAACATATTCATAAACTCAAAAGAAACGAAATAATACGAATTCTCATTTAAGGGTTTTATTTTGTTTTAAATAGGGGAAAAACCCTACACAGGGCCGACGGCCGCCATAGCCGTTCCCCATTGGGGCTCGGCTGTGCAGGCCGTGCCGGCACTGCCGGCGAGGGCAGTGCCGAGCGCTGCCCTCATAGCCGGCTCCCTTTGGGGCCGGCCATGGGGGTAGCTCCCCACTGCGTCGGCCATACTGTTAACAAAGAAATTTCTGAATATAATTTTTAACAGACAAATAACACTGCGGGCATAATTCCGTCCACCATATGGGTTTTAATCTGGAAATTTTCATAATAAAGAAAATATTCGCCAATATGGCAATTCAATAGAAAATACCAGAATATATATATAAATTCTCTATTATATATATATATATATCAAGAAAGAAAATCACAGTAACAGAATACAGGAAAAAAGAAAATATATTCTTTCTGTATAAAATTGATTTCAGAATATTAAATACAGAAAAGAATAACAGTACATTTCTTTTCAGCATAATTTTTTTTTTTCTAGAATTTTATTTTCTCAAAATATCTAAAAACAAATATGTTTCTATACAAACAGAACATTAAATTGTTTCCTTTAAATTTTTCTTCAACATTTTCCAGATTCTTGAATTCTTGAATCTCGAATAACTTAACAGAGAGTTTTTTTTTTTTAAAAAAAAAAACAAAAGAATTCAATGAAAAACAAGAAGAATACCTAATATCCAGTGTTTGAAGATCAGTTTGTAGAAGTGTAACCTCTGCCTGTTGAAAATCCCAAAAGCTTCTCCAAGAAAACCCCGAGATCCACAAGATTTCCAAACAAACAAATCTCCCAGGCAAGATAACTTCCACAAGAAAATAACAACCCCAGAGAAATAACCAATCCTTAAGAATATTACCAGAAAATTCACAGTCAAAGGATATTTTTTTTTAACAAGTGCCTTGATAATTTCCCGTGAGGAAATTGAATAGCCCCTGTCAATTTTCCCGAGATCCACAATAACCTCCGTAAAAATTTTCAACAACCCCAAAGTAATTATGGCACTCACACACTTGTCGAGAAGTTGTTGAGAAAATATCTTCTCCACTTCTCGGCAGTTTTGCCATTCCAATTTTGCATGTAATTTTAATTAATTTATTAAATTTAAAATTTAAAACCCAATTTTCCAATTGCATGCAAATTACTTATTTGTTAAATTTAAAATGCTAAAAATCAAATCTTCAAACCACATGCAATTTATTTATTTATTTTTATTTTTTCTAATATTCTAATTTATTTAAATAAAATATAATTTATGCACTTAATAATTTAATCTAATTAATTAATTAATTTAATTAAATAGTTAAATCCTTTTAAGACCAACTATTTAACTAATTAAACTAACTAATGTATTAAATAATCAAGTAAATAAATTTCAATTATATTTAAATATTAATTTTATAACAATAAGTAAAGCACAATAATTAACATTAAAAATAACCTACATCTACCTTTTCAAAATGATTTTACCAACAGAAACACAATACAACCTATGACCCAAACTGAAAACTGACAATGTACTAAAACTAAGGTTAAAGACCGGACTAGGATAAACCTAACTATTATCTCCCGTTCAACAATTCCGTTGAGTCTTGAGACGCTCAGACCTGATTTCACAGGTGGAGTCGGTGTCATGTTCCTGCAAATCCTGCAACCGAGCAAACAATGTACATACATGTATATATATAAAGCATTAAAACAGACACACCATGCGGAGAAAATCACAGATATCGCAGGGCACTCGCAAGCGAGTGATACGATTCTATTCTCCACACCAATACACTCATAGAAAACTGACTCAATAAATATTGTTAGTCCATAATAAATATGTGCATATCCATAACAACTGAAATTAAACATCTACACTACATCATATCATGTCTGAAAGCAATAAACATCACACAAAATATCATCATGTCACAGAATAATCCATCATCGCTCAAAACCAGCGATCAAAGTATCCAACAAAACAACATAAGTCTAATAGTATGAAAAAGTATCAACAAAAGCATAGCATAAACGGAGGGGTACTACATCATCATTTTCACTCTCATCATAAAATGACTCCATTTAGAAAAATGCTAATGCGTAAATCTTCAATCAATATAACATTCTTCCCAGTTTTAAGAAAATCTATTGATTTCAATTTTTTAATGATTGCAAGCTTTTCATCATTAGGTTAAAGATTTAAGACATGACCATTATCAATTTTGGGTCTTGAGAAACTGTTATGTCATTTCTTGACTTCATTTTCAAGTCTAACATACAAGGGATTAGCATTATAATTTGTTGATTTTTCTAATTCGAGCACTGTTGAGTTATCTTTTCTCCCATAGCAATTTTGGCACTCATGTTCTTCAATTTCATAAAATAAAGTGTGTCCATAAGCTTCTTCTCCAAGTGGACCATCATTCTTGACCTTCAAGGTTGAATTGAAGGTTTATCAATCATATCATCCATATAATTCCATCATCTCCTTGAAATCCATGTCCACCTTTGTGAGAAAATGAAAAAACATAACCTCTCCATGCTCAATTTTATTATGAAGTAGCACTTGTCATGTAAACCAATTTATTTGAAAGTACCTGGAAATGCAATATTCAACATATTGCGATTTAGCTTGTTTATAATTCTGGGTATGTTCAATTCAAAACTGTGCATAGTTGATTGACTTATTTCACCCTCATAGGACACTTCGGCATCGTTAGTTGTAATATTTTCATTTATTACATCATTAGGAAAATTCCCATGATTTTCCTCTTTTTTTATGATTATGGCCAAGATCTTTTTGTTGCCCGCCTTCATCTTTAACCCCAAGGCAGAGTGCATCAACATTATGGCATATTGCAAAATTTAAGTTTGGGTACTACTGAGTTATCTTCCTTATCAGTGGATTCTTGGTACCTGTAATACTCTTCTATTTCATCAAAGGGAGTATGTTCATGAGCTTTTTCTTTGAGCACGGAGTATCATTGTTCAAATGTTCATAATATTTTTCCTTTAGTTGGGTATCATTGTTTTCTTGGAAATTTGTTAGGTTTAGAAGGGGAAAAATAGAAAATAAATATTATTATATATTAATTGTAGGTTCCGGTAATTTTATCATCAATAATTCACCATCAACAATTCACCGTCAGCAATTCATTGTCGTGACATATTCATCCTGTATGCAATTCACCACCATCAATTCATCACTGTTGTATGTTCACCGTGTATACTTTTTTTATGCGTTCAACAAAATCTCCGTACTTTTTCTTTTTTGGGTTGCTCTTGGCCACTTAAATATTGAAAAATGTATATGTGGTGAATATATCATGATGATGAATTGGTGGAGGTGAATTGTATACGCGATGAATATGTCACGACGATGAATTGTTGATGGTGAATTGGCAACGATGAATTTTGCTAAAGCCATTAATTGTAGATCAGCTCAAAAAACCCTTCAAACCCAACAATAGAATCAAAGCTGGCCAGGCTCTGATACCAACTGAAAGGAAACACAGGTGGCCGAAACAATTTCCTACACTGAATCTATCAGGAGAGAGTTGCAAAAAATTCTATACCAATTAACATTTACAGATTCATATGCAACATCTAAAAACACATAAACAAATATTTAAAATAGAATAAACTCATAACACAACATATACGTGGGAAAACCCTTTCGGGAAAAAACCCACACTCCAAACACTCAGCTCAGTTGTATTAATCAACAACAAAAATAGTTACAATACAATCTCAGAGCTATGCTCTTCAAGAGTTTTCACACTATTACAAGATTCTGGAATAATTTCGGTAGCATAACAACGTCTCTGAAAATCTTCAACTTGTCTCATAAAACGTGCTAAGGCACCAACATATAAATAGAGCTCAACATGAAAGGAAGGCTCCCATGGTTTCCAAAACCAACTTCAAAGCCCAAGAGGTAAGTTGTGTCAAAAAAAAAAAACTTGCTAATCCATGAAACGTAGCACATAGCAACTTCCAAAAACAACAACACCTATCTCATCTATAACGGTCATCTTGAAAAATACAATGTAAGTTCAACATAGAAACTACAATAACCAAGAATAGGTGCTTTCTTTACCTCACACCACTTAACAAACATGAACTCCACCACAAATGTTAGTTGCTAAAATATAACTCCAATCCATAATAGAATTTTCAAACAAAGACTCTTTAGTCAACAAAGGAAATTTCCAAATCAATTTCCACTCCAAAATGGAAATATATGTCAACATCTCCCCAAAAAATAGTATCTTCCAAGTGAGATCCAACTTCCTAAAAAATAGGGATTATGCCATCTCATCACCTGCCATGTAGGATGCCACCTCACAAAGAGATCCCACAAAGATGAATGACAACTTAGGAAGTTAATAATTTAGGATAAAAATAATTATGCAACAAATAATTAAAAAATAATTCACCATGTTGAAACTCTAAGGTTGAGACACCTTAATCCCAACAATAAGAATGTTTAAATTTTAATTTTTTGACAGTAAAAAATTTAACTACAAGATAGCTATCTAAACTGAAAATAATTTATAATATTTACAAATATATTAATAAGAAGTTAACACAAATCTACTTATTTATCATTCACATTATCCACCTTTTTCTTAAAAAGACATATCAAGTTTTATTATGAAGTTTGCATCTATATGATAAACTCATATCTTGCAGGGTGCTTGTAAATCCCAAAATCTATACATAATGTCTCAACTTGCCTATTATATTCGGATTATCCAATTCAAAACTTGGCATTGGTAGGTTACATGACTCATATATAACCTTAGAATCTTGACAACCTGCTCACATATTAGCGTTTGATATAAACTATTTATTTACTTCTACATTAGGCACAATATCATGACGCTTCCCATATGCTTTCATCTCATTTGGAGGCAATGCAGGTATGTTAGTGAATTGTTGTCTCATTAAGCCATAAGTGTATGTCTTTATTAGTGCATCTCATTCTCCTTGAATGTTCTCGAAACAAATCAAATCCACCATCATTTTTAGTCATTTTTAGAAGGGTTTCAATTGCATTAGATGTATTAACAATCTATTTAAATTGAATTGTACCTAATCTTCTCTTTTTCTTTGGTTAGACACAGTTGGAATAGCAACATAAGCATTAAAAAATGCATCTAATTTAATGTTTTTGATATGTTGGTTGATTTAATTGAGTTATAGTGTTTGTTTGATCTAGTTGGAATGGGTGATTGGCTTAATTTTTTTGGGAGTAATAGTTCATTTGGTATTGTGGCATTCCATTCATGTTTATTTTTTTATTGATTTAGCATTGAATTTTATTGTAAATTGTAACACATCAAATTTTGCATTAAATTTGGCAGTGATCATAATCCAGTTGGACCAAATCTAGGACTCTTTAAGAGCGATCACTCCTAAAATGCCTCTAATAAGTTCAATAAATGGTAGATCTAATCTCCATAAATAATGTCTCAAAATATCATTATAGTTTGGTATTTACAAAATATTCACCCTTCCTAGTGCTTGATATAATCTTTGGTTCAATTAGGAAATAGAGTTGAATTAGGTTGTCTCCTTGTTGCTAAAAATGGTGCAAAAGCTTCTAATGTATCTATGGTTTTCCCAAATTGTCTTAAGAAAGCATTCTCTCATTCAACTCACAAATGTATGGAGTTTGATGGAATATTTACATACGAATAATATGTTGCATCCATGAATGTATTAGAAAATAAATGACAAGCAACATACTTACATTTAATCTATTTTCTTATCATTAAATATTCACACATCTTGAGATGTTCAAATGCATTAAGTCCAATGGTGGGGGAGAAGATAACTTTTCAATTGTATACATTCATAGGAATTTTATGAATACCTCCAAATATACACATAGGGCTTACCATTTGACTAAAGTCACACCTAATGCTATCTTATGCAATGTGTAAGTTGATAGAAAAACTTCATCTTATGCAAACTTCTTAGCATAACTAATAAACAATCGTTTGTGTATTTTTTAGTTTTTGTGATTTTTTTATTTAGTTTTTGATAAAGGTAAAAACAAAGTTTTGAAGGGACCCGAAACCCTTTACAAAAAAGAACAAGGCTGCAGAAAAGACAGCCTACAGCCAGCCAAAAACCAACTCCTAAACAAGACCATTCAATATTTACATTTAACACTATTCTTGTGGGAGTAGAGAGTCATGTCAAAAGAAGGCCTAGAGATTTTTGCTTTCTTTCCTTTTATAGTAATCCATCCTTCTTCCACTTGCGCTACCTTATCAAGCCAGGCCAACTCTCTATTATCCTGAAGATGAATGCCTGCCACCATAGTCTTAGAGATTTCATCAGTATTCCTTTGTGTAGGCAAAGACTTATTTGAAGAGCCACCAGACATGGAAGCTGTGGTGCTGACATCAGGACTGGCCGCCTGAGACCTAGTCACTTGCTCAATAGGGGTAGCCATAGCAGCTCCATCATTTGGGACATCCGGAGAGGATGTCCCGATACCCTGCGATTCAGAAGCAACCACCTTAGAAAAAATTCTATGTTGATCAGTTTTCTTCTCAACCGTATAATGTTGTTGTGAAGCACCATTCGACCAATGATTTTTTTATTTAGTTATTTTATAATTTTTTTAACTTTTACAATGGATTTTAGAAAGGTTTAAGGCATTTTAAAACATTTACGAACAATATTTTATTTTTGTGAACTATTCTAATATTCCTCTTTCATTCCCTCCTTCTAGTACCAATATATTGGAATGACAAAGTTTCCCCTACTTAAAATGTGGATAGACTCAAGAATCTTTGTTTAATTATAATTTGAGAGATTTACCAAAATACCTCATTAGAAGAGTGCTTTGGTTGGTTCATTCAAGGGGTTTTAGTGGAATACCAAGAGTCCTTTGCTAGAACTAGAGATTTAACATAGTGAAATAAAACATGAATAACCAATATAAACCTCTAATTTAATCCAAATCATGTACATGAAGTTAATAAAAATTGGATTTACAGTTTTCAAACTACAACCAATAATCCAGGCATTAATTTAAATGGTAAAAAACAATATGAATGGGTCATTAAAAAAACTTATCCTTTTCAAATCATAATTATATTGCACGGAACTTAAAAATTCATTCACATTATTTTATTCCAATTTCAAAAGTATAATAACTTTGATTTATATGCATCCCTCATATGTTTGATAGTCTGTTTTAAGGAAATTGATGGCGTTTGTCAGATTTATATTAAATTTGAAATCTTCCTGTATTAATTGTCTTTTGGAGCACGGGTCATTTGCTTTTCCCAAGAGCATATTTGTGATGCATCTTGACCTCATGTATCTCCTCTGCAAATTCTGTCCTTCTGAACAAACATTCTCTTGGAATGAACATGTAATTTGATTTGGCCATTTATGGCGTATGCTTTGTTGGCCTTTTGAGGATTGGCGGCAGTCTAGATTTTTGGGCTTAATTTGGCAATGTTGCCAGTGAAGGATCTTGGTCTTCTCTATGTTGAATTTACTTTGTTTATTGGCTCTTGATAGGAGCTATTTCAAGAAATAGCGGATTTGGTTTCTCTTTGGAAGACTTTGCCAGTCTCTCTCATTCTCGAGATACAACAACTGGCTTTCTTGCTTCCTTTGATGGTACAAAATTTATTTTGATCATTAATTGCCATGTATTCGAGTATTTTAAAATCCTTTTCTCTATTTTTTTGGCAATGTCTCTTCTTCATCTGCCAAACTTTGGAAACTTCTTGCAAGCTTGTTTTGAGAATGGTCAATCTGTTAAGAGTATTTGTCCCTCCTCGAATCCATGAAATTAGGATGGATTTTTCATTTTCTGAGGAGAAGCTAATGAGGGCATTTTCATTTGAATGTAAACAAGTTTATGATGCAATTCAGATTGTATTGGGCATTGATTGGCTCGACATGTATACTTTAGTGTTGCCATATGAAATGGCTTCTTGTTTTGTCTCTAATTTGATGGATATTTTGAGTGACATGGAAATGGTCGAGTTTTTGACAGGTAATTATCTTGTTCCACATGTTTTCCCGCTTTCTACATTACAGCCAACACTCGAAAGGTATGAAATTTTACAGGGCTCTTGTTTGGTTGACAATATTATTAGTAGAAAACATCTCCTTACTGATTACCGTCTCTCTAAGCTTCTCTCTGCTATGGCTTATGCTCTCCTTAATGAAAACAATAGTGAAGTCAAAATTCGTCTTAAGATGTTTTCTCAATAGTATGGTAACTTTGTTAGTGATCCCATCTATATGATGTACAAGGAAATTCACCTTCTTATTCAACATGCAATCATCGAGCCTCACGAAGAACCACATTTTCCTCTTCCATCTAATATTTCTTCTCTGGAGGGAAGCACATCTCGAGGATTTTTCAAGTTCCATTTTTGAAATTTTTCTCTCGCTAATTTTGTCATATCTTGTTGGGAGAAAGTTTGTTTCCTTGGCATTGTTTGCAAGGTTTTCTGTTCTTTGGGTTGGAGGCCTTATTTCTTCAGGACCCTTCATCTTCCATTTTGAATTCGAATCGGAAACTGCTTCTCTCTTCATAAAATCTCCTGGTCTTTAAGTCAACTTCTTCGTCTCAACTTGTTCTTTTCATTATATCTTTGTTTCCCTCTCCAGGGTTTTGTAATGGCCTCCTAGTCCTACATCTTTGGGACTTTATCATTATAGTCTAAGTGGCCTAAGTGGCCCGTTTTTGTAATCTCCTGAGTTGCAATTTTGCTCTTTGACAACTCTCTTCGATATGTAATACTTTTCTATTTTAATATAATACTTTTTGTGGATCTGCCACCTTTATCTAAAAAAAAAAGAACTTTGATTTTAAAATAGTAGTGAATATGTTAAATATAAAATTTGTGTCATATGGAATTCAAAAAGAAAATGTTTTTTTTCCTCATATGTAAAGAAAATTCATTGTACAAGTACAAATATTAATCCTAACCTAACATTGGTATAAAAAACTACAAAAGGAAAATGGGAGAATACAAACGTTGGAGAATCTAAACTTGTTTTTAAACACTCCATACATTATTAGGTGAAAAGACAAATCCAAATAAAACCATTCCTTGCTTGGCCTATTTCCCACAACCAAAATGTAGGAAGGTGCAATCTTCAAAGGAAAAAAAACCTACAAATTTGTTGCAACAACCATCAGTCTTGCTTTATATATTAAGGAAGTATTCTCATATTGATATTAATGATAGATGATGAGTTTCAAACCATACAAATATGTTGAAGTTGACAACATAAAGCATCTCACCATGAACAAGATGTTAGTGATATGAAATACATTTTAGATCCATAAACATTCATGAATTAAATGAATGAGAAGATATGAAAACTAGTTTAGAGATTTAAAACTATCATAAAAAAGGAAAACCCAAATAAATAGAGCAATGAATTTGCTATATTTTATTCAAAATATGTTTCCAAGAGTTTCCAACCCTTATAATGAGTTACAATTGCTTGTATATAGGCTTGTTGAATGGGGAAGGAAAAAATTCATTCCCTCCAAAAACTACAAAGAGACAAAATAGACAAAAGACCAAAATACATTTCTTTTTTTCTCTTTTGTCTTTTATTCCTTCATTAAATCTACTCAAAATTTGACTTGCAAATGAGTGTCACAATTTACTTATGCACACTTCTAATTGCCTTGGTTTTTACCTCAACTAATTTTCTCATAGCTAAATGTCTCAAATATGACAATGTATACATTATTATCTACACATTATTTTTAGTAGCGTAAACTTCAACTATTCTACATTTTTATCTACTAATTCCTCAACAAAACTAGCACACTCACTTTGTTTCTATATGAATGAGATAAAGAGATTCCTCACATATTCACACAATTCCCTACTTCATATTTCCTTTGCACGTTCATCAAAAAGGCCCTCTTATACTATAAATCAAGCTCTTTCATAGATACTTCAAACATAATTATTTTTACTTTTACATAAAAAAATATTCCCTACCATCATGTGATACCATTTTTAAATGCTTTTATGTTACCAATACTTTTAATTAAATTATTTCATTTAGAAAATTCATGAAAATAATTACACTAAGAATAATCATCTTCATCCAAAAAAATATATTTTATCCTCTTGGACTGAAATAACTCTAAAGCATTAAATTCATTACTAACACCACCATCAGCTGAATCATTATAACTAAAAAAAACCTTCAAAACATAAAACTCTTCTTTCTTCATTATGAGGAAAAATGGAAAGAGTTAGAAGTAACCCATTTCTTTCCCTTTACTCCTTTGATCACATGCTCTTCATAAATATATTATGATAGTCATTATCCTTTGTATTTTTTGTTCTATAGATAAAAATCCTCCTTTTTGCCCACATATATAGCCTAGGGTGTAGCCTTGGAAGGTTTGATTTCAATTGTAGGTTCTAGTATAGTTCTTTCATTCAAAATATTAGAAATTGTCAAAATTTTACCTATTTTATCTTTTATAAATATATTATCAGATTTTATATCAATATCACATTTTACAACTTTGATTTCTTTTTTCTGTATATGTTTATCCTTACAATCAAGACTCAAAAACAAGCTAAATTTTAATTAAAATTTCTTCCTTAGATCTTTTATTTTTAGGAGCATACATCATTAGAATTTTATTTTCCCTCTCTTCTAAATTGTTATCATTGAGTCTGGTATCTAATGTATCCTAAATATCATGCTTTCCTTTTTTCAAGAATCGTTATCTTAGCTTCCCAATCAGAATTAATTTCAAGATTGGATTTCAGATTCAAACCCCAACCAAATTATGATTGAGTGTTCTACTTCAGTTATTTTATTTTCAATAGTATCACTCTTCTTAGTTTCATTGCCGTTCCTTTCTATATTACTATCACAAGCTTCCACACATCAAATTTACTCTACTCATCATGTTTTCCACCTTCAATAATTGTTATCTTAATTAACCCAGTATAATGATTTTGCTAAATGTTTTTTCTATCCTTTAGCAAAGCTTTTGAAAAATTATTGCATCTCATTTGCTTCATCTTTATGAAAAGTAGATTCCTCTACAACATAACTCTCAACTTCTTAATAGTTATTTATCTCACTAATTTCATAGATTAACCCCTCACAAAAAAATATAGTAGCTATCGCACTAATGCCATAGATTAATCCTTCACAAAAAAATATAATAGCAAGCATATTGTACTTTATTTCTAGACTTGCACGTCATGGTTTCTTTGAAATTTGTTGCCTCTTCTTACTCCACCCTCCATCATATTGTACTTTATTTCTAGACTCACACGTCATGGTTTCTTTGGAATTTGTCTCCTCTTCTTACTCCACCCTTCATCATATTGTACTTTATTTCTAGATTCATGTGTCATGGTTTCTTTGGAATTTGTCTCCTCTTCATATTCCACTCTCCATCATATTGTACTTTATTTCTAGACTCACACGCCATGATTTCTTGAGAATTTGTCTCCTCTTCTTACTCCACCCTCCATCATATTGTACTTTATTTCCAGACTTACATGTCATGGTTTCTTTGGAATTTGTCTCCTCTTCTTACTCCACCCTCCATCCTCATGAGTGCTTTCAACATTCCCCTATACCAAATCCATTTCCTTTTAAACCCCGTTAATTATTATTATATTTTTTTGCATTCATGGAAATAGCTGAATTGGTAGTTACATTTACTTTTGCAATGTTGTAGGAAGAAGATCTCTGAAGGAATGGTTGAAGTATTTTGTTCCAATTTATGAAATGGTTGTTATGGTTTCACTTAATGGATTAAGAGCAGCTATATAACAGATTGACCACTACATTCAAATGAAGGCTTTGTTCATTGCACAATTTTTTCTACTGTTAAATTCTGTTATGGACCTTACAGGAAAATGGTGTTAATTACAAACATATTCATTTAATTGGTTACATTTCCAATTTGGACAGACCAAATCCTTCCTTGCAGGCAGATGAATCGTATGTATTGCTTTGTATGAGGAGCGATAGATTTATTCAATTTTCTATCTCAGTTTTCAGAGAGCAAATTATTCCAACTATTTTAATAAATTGTCCTCAAAGTTTAATATAATACATTCATTCCTATGCCCTAATACAACCAAAATTTTCTATTTATTTCTTGATTTCTAGATTTGAATTTCGCAACCTTAGGAGTCTTGGATATATACAGCGCCACAATCTTTTTTTGTTGGATTGAATCCGCTAAACACATGCACAAGTTAATTTTTTTTACTTTGTTTGTGATTAAATTGGGTGCCAAACAGATTGAAAGGATTGATTTGGCAACAAAATTATCACTACTAAGTGTTTGCTTTCCAGACAAGAACATGTCGACTGGTTAAAACAAGACCAATGGCTTGAAAGGCAGATTTAAGTGTGAGGTCTTATGATGGAGTCATTGATATCATAAGTTGCAACTATCTATTTTCCTATCAAGATACGTGATTTATTCCGAATCTTCCCATCATCTCATAACAAATCATGCATTCCATCTTACTATTATGAATCTTTTGTTGAATCCCTTGCATATGATTTGACACATTTGGTCGCTCCAAATAAATAACTTTCTCATTGGCATGTTTGAGCATAAGCAACCAATCATGGAGCATGATACCCAATTGCTCTCTCTATTCAAATGTCGAAGATCTTCCATTTCTAATGTCTTATCAAAACTTCAATCCTATGATGCTAATTTTAATGTGCAGAGCAGCTCAGCTTTGAAACCCATCCATGAAGAGTGGCGAGCAATACATTATCGACTTACTCTGCCACTAGCTTAATGCTCCATATGTGAACCAACCATTGGCAGAATGGGCCATCACTGTAATCTCATGGCAACACAACAAGGGACAAATGAACTTCAAAGTAATATCGATGCTAACTGCGAGGGGAACACAACATACAATCGGTGGTAGGAAGTTGTGAGGGGCCGCAAGGTCGGTTCACCAATGATAGAGGAGACAATTTGAGTTTACCTAATCACCTAAGCCAGTCAACATAAAATCAAAACAGAAGTGTTTAGATTTCAATTTTTAAACAACCACTTGCATCCTATGGGGTTCCTTCCTTCAAGTAGTTCAACTAGATCCCAAGTCTCATATTCCATTTCCCCCTTCATTGTCTCCTTTCAAGACTTTATGTCTTTTCAAAAGGGAGCTTCCTTCATAGATCTAAGTTCATCATTAGTATAAGATAAAGAAAATAAACAATGAAAATCTAGTGGGTTATACCATTTAACTAGTTTATGTTACCTTATGAACCCAAGCTCTTCTTATTCCTCTTTTGAACTATCCTCTAAATCTCCATCTACCTAGAGCTCTTACCTATTTTCCAATATGTTCTTCAAGTGCATTTTATTTCTCCTCATTTTTAATATCAAATTTCACCTTTTTATTTTCTTCCTTTGGCTATTCCACATCAAATAAATCTCCAAGTTCCTTGAAAACTATAGTCTTAGAATAAGCATTTTCAATGTTAGAGGATTCCAAAGTTTAGAACCTTTAACATTTTCACCACAACCAACTAAAATAAACTTTTCATTCCTAAAACCTGACTTAGATCTCATTTTTCTTTAGGCATGTGAACATAAGACTCATAGCCAAATACTCTAACATGTGAAATATATGGATTTTTAACTATCCATGATATTTTATATGGTTTCTTATCAACTCCTCTAAATTTGGGAGAACTATTTACCGAGTAACAAGTAGTACTTACTACCTCAATTAAAAATGATTATTCAATCTTAGCACTACTTCACATACTCTTGGATCTATATATCAATGTTCTAATAATCCTTTCTACAACTCCGTTTTGTTGGGACACACATATGAAGTAGTTTTATGTCTCATAGTATCTACATGTTACTAGAATCTATCAAATTCCTTAGCATAATATTCATTTCCATTATTTGACTCAAATACTTTTATTATCCTATTTAATTGCTTTTCATAAGAACCTTAATTTTCTTAAAACTTGTAGAAACTTTCATATTTGTGGTTCAAAAAATAAATCTAAATATATGTAGAGTAGTCTTCAATAAATGAAACATAATATCAATATTTACCAATGTAGGGCATCTATAGGACCAAATATTCATAATATCACTATGAATAACTTTGAAAATAGATTTTTATTTAGTGCTACTAGAATGAAGCTTCACTCTATTTTGTTTACCAAGCATCTAACACTCATAGAAATTTGAATCAACAAATTTATATAACAAATTGACCATATTTTTATTCATCAATATTTTTAAATATTTTCATCAATGTGGACCAACCTATATGGTGCCACAACATATGTATGAAGCAAACTTTCAATTACATAGCTAGAGTTACAAAATTAGATATTCTAACTTAAAAAAGATTCCATAATGTATACTCATATAGCCAATACCAAGTTCCCTATAACCAACCTACATCTATTATTAGAAAAAGTGGCATGTACAACAACATCATTCATCTCAAAAATAGAAATTAAATTATTATCAAACCATGGAATGTGCAAAAACATTTATCATAATATTTTTGTGTAGGTTAAAATTACATTGGAGATATCCAAAGACAAATTCCTCAAGTTGTTGAAGAATGATAAGGTGGATGTCAATAAAGAAGAAATTAAGTATGCAAGGCACTAGTCATTCAACAAAGAAGACTTGACATACCCTTTTTGAGAGGCTATCTAGAATTTCAAAAGAAATATAACAAGAAATATACTATTGTGAATTTTGTGATACATATATTGATATACACTACTTGCATGGTCTAGTCTAGAGCTCTATAGTATGAAGGCTTTGCATGAAAAATATATAAATATGATACCTTTTGTGAGGTCCACTGATGATCCTGCATGGTCTATTAGACAGTGATCTAGGACCTAAACATCATAAAGAGATTTCACTCTTTCATCACTAAAAAATAATTTTACTTTTTCTCAAACAACAATACTATGAAAATTATTGTTATTAAGAAACATCTCACCACCATTATAATTCTTGTACTCTATGTACCACACCTTATAACGATTCATGTGGCATTAGACACCTAAATTGTGAGGAAAGCACCATGCCATATACTATAAGATTTACTAAAAAAGGCCTAGTACAAGTGAAAATAAACTATGCCCACGAAACAATAGGACATAGATTTATTTCCCACCTTAACCTTATGACCTGAGAGAAATGTAGATATCAAATTTATAAAAAAATTAGTAATATAAAAATATGTAAATAAAAAATTAGAATGCAAGAATGGGATAAGAATATAAAACACATTAATATACATGGAGAAAACACTTTTAGGTAAAAAATCCACCCTCCAACATACCAAACCAATATATTATTTAACAAAAAATGTTTACGATAAACTTGCAAGGTCTCAATGTTAATATAAAGAATAATATCTTTTCCCTCTAGAGGAAATCTAATAACATAACCTTGCAATGAAAACTCCCCAATTCCTCCATTGTTGGAGAAAGTGAAGATCAAAGAGCTTGAATTGACAACCTTCCACAAGTGAAACAATGAACACAATAGTATGTCTATGAATATGATATGAAGTGTGTGGATATAATGCTCAAGCTTTGCATATGTAGGCAAGGATGAGGAGGTGAAATGGTGGATTGAAGCACTGACTACCCCTCCAAAGATGGAATACTTGTGAGCTCAGTTGACAAGTGTGTGAGAAAGTGTCAATAGGTGTCTCAAGTCAAGGGGACACATATCTCAACCATATGAAGTGAGACAAAAGAAAAAGAAACCTAAGTAAACTTAAGCTAGGTGTGAATAGGTCAATCCTAGAAAGGTGATTAGCTAATTAGGTATGATAATGATTCTATTTACACTAACACTCCCCTTTAAGTACAACTTAGGATGAGTCTCGACTACTAGGCCATGTTGGGTACTCATGTACAAAATATCTCATAAAGTGAAGCAAAAGAGAAAAAACAAGTGGAAAATAAAAACCCCTCTTCAAAAGAGAAATGATGCAAATGGAATAAAATGCACAAGTGAAGAAGATAGAAGGACTCATGATGACCCCACAAGGACTACTTCTATCACATTTAAGTATAATGAATGTTCCCCCCATAGGAGAGAAAAGAGAGAAGGTCTATGTGACCCCCCAAAAAATTGTGAAGTCATGAACTCCATGTGAGGAAATGCTTCCTCCCTAATCTGATAAGAGAAGAGAAACCATGCAACCTCCCCTCAAAATGATCGCTATAGTGCTGGTAGATGCTCAACACTAGATATTGAAGATGAACCACGAATGTTGAACAACATTTCTCCCTTTAGAAAGAAACAACACCACAAATGTGTGCAATATGACTTCCCATTTCAGATAGGAATATGCATGAAGTAAGGTGAATGTCTCCAAATGATGCACATGATCCATAGACTGAAAAGATGCCAATTATGCCTTTGAATGATTCTCAAATATCTCCAAGCCAATGTTGATGTGTGATAGATGCTTATAAGATCGATTGAGTACCATATGTGATTTAGGAAAAGGGACCATAGATGTATGGTGATAACTGGACCAATCAGAATATGATACTATTGTTGTAGTGCCTTTCATGTTTGCGATCTTTAGTACATATTTTGGATTCGATCATATGATTTTACCTGTATATTGATTCAGGATTATTAGTAGCATTATTATTTTGTATTGTCATTGGTTGGATGCACCTTTCGATACAATTATATTATGATCATGTTATGTTAGACTATGTGGTTTTATGTTATGATTATGCACATGTATCTCTGGATTAGTAATTGATGATTATGTTGTATACCTTGTTTGGGAATTTATGTGCTTCAGCTATGATATATGCACCTGCAAACTTTGTAATTTGTTGAGTGGATACAAGTACAAGGAATTTTTCCACCTAGCTTCACAAGTTTGAGTTATTCCCCGACAGTGGTTATATGGGAGATAACACATTGGCTAATTTGTTAGCCTTATCCACTATACTCAATTTGACTAAGATTTCCTATTAACTTAACCATGTTGATCCGATTCGATATGATTCTAGATAATGTAACTCTATTGTAGAAGCCTATTGAACGTGTGGGTGTTAAATTATTTAAATTCACATTTTTGCAAATTAGTTCAATTTTATGCTAATAGTGGCATGGTGTGATGGTTAAGTTGGAGTGATGTTTTTCTTGCCATCAAGGTTCAAACCCCATTGGGGTGTAATTGTTGAGTATATATGCTGGGGATGAGGTCCCCCGATTGTGATCTCACCAGTTCATAGCTTTGGGTCAAAAAGCGTTTACCCCTCTAATAAAAAAATAAGTTCAATTTTATGCTTAAATGAATTTAATAGTTAATTATATGTTGAATGATGTTTTGAAGTGAATTGAATTGATTAATTGAATTTGTGGGAATATTTGAGGG
Source organism: Sequoia sempervirens (assembly GCA_007258455.2). NCBI lineage: Eukaryota > Viridiplantae > Streptophyta > Pinopsida > Cupressales > Cupressaceae > Sequoia > Sequoia sempervirens. The sequence continues at coordinate 7,783 of VDFB02149430.1, read as the reverse complement.
ATTTGAATTAAGAAATGGGAAAACATGAATTTTATTAATTTTGGTTTTGAAAAAGGGTAAAAAGGGAAAAAGGGACTTTTATTTCATTTTATGTTATTTTTTGTGAGAAGAAATTGGGAGAGAAAAAAATCCTTGTTTGAGTAATTTAGAAAATTGTTGGTTGGGAGTGCAATTTGAGGTAGAATTTGACAAGGTCAAATTCATTTGGATAGGAATTGGTAAGGGAGTGTGCATGCCAGTTTTTGTGAGCCCTTGTTTGGTGTTTTGGGTGTGCTCATCATTTCAAATTTTGGGATAAATTGAGGTATTTTGATTGTTTTAATTGATTTGAGAATTTTCTATTGAATTGTTTGTAGGAAATGGATCAAGGGAGTGTAGAATCCTCCCATCTCTTTTTATTTTGCATTTCAATTGGTTTAACATAGGTATTTATTTAAATTTTGAGAATTTTCAAAAATACAAGGTTATAATGCCCAATTTTTGAGAATAAAGTAAAATGCTTATTTTATAGCTTAAAAAGGGTATTAGGAATATTTGCATCCAAAGGGTATTCTTAGAATTTTGACATTTAAAATTTGAAATTTTGATGAATTTCCATGGTGGATTTGGGAAATTTTCTAGTTTTTGTATTGTTAAAATGTTGGAAAATTTGTAAGTTTTGCATGGAAACAAATGGTTTTGAATGTTTTGAAAAGATGAAACTTCATGAAATATGATAATTGATGATGTGAGAAAATTCCATTGAATTTGGAAAAAATGAATTTTGCATTGGTTTTTGTGCCACACTTGTCGGTGTGATGAACTTAGGATTAGGTATTAGAGAGGGTTAGAGGAGTGGCTCCAAATGTGTACCCAATCCAAAGTGGCAAGTAGGTTGATCATAGGTGGGGAGTCATCTAATCAAGTGATAACTAATGAAACACAGGTAATAAATTAATTAGGATAATAGATACCCCTCTCATGCCTCTAGTGCTCATAAAGACTAAGGATGTTTGGGAAGGCATGCCAGCTTGGGGAGATTGGGTCTTGGAAGGTCAAGTATCCTCATCCATATGAGAGTACTAGATTCCATGTGATGCCACCCCTTTGAGCACTGTGATGACACTCCCTAACTAGCTCTCTAACATCTAGTCCTAGAGTAGTTTTGAATAGCACTAGAAGTGATATTGTGAATCCTTCTATGATTGATATTGGTTTCATTGCATCATTGTATACATTGTATTCTTTGCTTTTTGTGTGAGTGTATACCCCTTTTCCCATATATTTTGTGTGTGTGTGAGTGTTTGGGCCTTGCGACTATCTCCTAGCACGGTGGGGTGACCCTACAAGTATCACATGGTCGAGTGGTGTGGAACCACCATTGGAGATTAAAGGTTCGTGGATCAAGGAATGGAATGTAATAATTTACCTTCAAGTTTAATTCATGCAGATAAATGTATTTCATTTCATTGAGTAGACACTTAAACCATCAATCCATCTTTTGCATATAATTAAATAATTTTCTTATTTAATTAAATTACCTTATTTCACCAATTTCCTCAATTAATTAAATAATTTTGATTAATTCATTAATTTACTAATTATTCTTCTATTTTTTTTTTTTAAGAGGGGTAAATGCTTTTGACTCAGAGCTATGAACCAGTGAGGTCACAAACGAGGGACCTCATCCCCAATATAAATTCACAACAATTCCACCCCAATAGGGTTTGAACCTTGATGGCAAGAATAACAACAAAACATCTCAACCATCACACCATGCCACTATTAGCTATTCTTCTATTAATTAAATAACTTGTTATTATTTAATTAATTCCCCAATTCTCAAAATTAAATATTTATTGAATTATTTAATTTATCCATTCTCCAAATAAATAAATAGAATTATTTTATTTATTTATTTATTTATCCATTTTGCACATGCCATTAATAATTAATTATTAATATCCATGCATTTCCACCTCACTAGTTAACGAGGATTGGCTCTTACTTCACTCTTCAATCAGATTAGTCTTCTGATCATTCTAATTAGTACACTAATCAATCAATCCAATCAACTCCCACTCACTCTAGGTTCACTGATCCATCAATTTAGTCCACTAACACTCAATATCACTTATCTCTCCAATCAATTCTCTTACTAACTCATACAATCAATTATCTCCAATCAGAGAGTCAATTAATTCCTCATCAATTATGAGCCATTGATTTGCTCAATCTCTCATCAGAGCTTGACCATTGATTGATATATCCAAATCTATAAAACCAACCTTCATCCATATCATTAATCCTCTCCAATCAAGTCCAAAATATTTTTGCAATCATATTCAAAGTGCTTTGTGTGAATCTGAGAGCAAATTATCATAACACTTTTCTCCAAGGTGAATAGAGGAGAACAATGGAGCCCAACTTGAAAGTCTTGCAGGTTTATGGTATTACATGTGTTTGATCTTCTTTCATTTGCTTCATTGGTATGATCTTGCTTCATTTTTTTATTATCAATTATTGTATTTCATAGTCATTTTCTAGGTTATACATTTTGGCACGCTTGGTGGTACCCTCAAGTCCCTATATTGATGAATTTTTGTGAATTTTATTTGTTTTAGGTAGTTTCAAGTCTATTTGGGGCATCTATTTCCAGAGTGGTGCATTTGCTTTGTAGATTGGAGCCTTTGCAAGACATATTGGCACATCTGCACTTCATTTTAGCGCAATTTTTGTGCATTGGCACAATTGTTGGCTATATTGACGCAATTGTTGGTACATTGACACATTTGCAGAGTGATTGGTGCATTTTTTGAGTATATAGGCACAATTACTGAGTATATGGTGCATTTGCTAAATATATTGGTGTATTTTCTAGATATATTGGTGCATTTGCAGAGGAATTGACACATTTGTGGCTCAGAGTGGTGCATTTTTCCTAGAATGGTGCATTTGATTTACTGACTTTTTCTTACAAAAGACTATTTACGAAATCAGGCATAACTTTTGCATAACATTGAATTTTCAAAATTCAAAATGCATTGGAAAGCTAGTTCATAGCTCTTTATTGTGGGTTAAATGATGTTTTTATATATTGCACCAAAAATTGGGTAAATTTGTTCAAAGTCACCCTTTCTTCTTTTTTAGATTTTAAATGCTCATAGCTTCTTTATACCAAAGTATTTTTTAATGAGTTTTTTAAGATCTATCAAAAAATCATTAGGAATCTATTGATGCTATCACATTTGATATTGGGGTTTAAAATTTACCATTCACCTTTGGATTTGGTCTCTAAAATGAACCCTAATGTTTGTTTGATTTGCTCTTGGAACTAGTATGTATCTATGCATCTGTGGCATTTATGGATTGAAGATCAAAAACCTTGAAAACTACTAACGTATTTCTTGCAAGGTTTTTATGTGTTTTCAATTTTCTAGAATAACTCACACTTAATTTTTTTAAGGGAAAATAATTGCTCATTGTGTCTAGTGGAGTCTTGAGTACACATGCTTTCCCCTTGTGATTTGAGCGAGCTTGGGGATCACAAATACTCTTGATTCCAAATTTTTGTTTTTTACATGGAGTTGTTTACATATGCTCTCCCCTTGCGCCTTGAGAGAGCTTGGGGATAAAAAATAATGACATTATTCCTTCCTTTTTATTTTTAGTAGGAGGCTTGCTTGGGGATTTCATCACCCCAAGGATGACCTCAACCACACATTTAGACGGAGTATGAGAAGGGGGAGAATGAAAGTTGTACCCCAAGGTATAGCTAGGTTGTTCTTGAGATTGCTGTGTCTTTCTTGTGAAATACCAATGACACCACTGTGTTTTCTTGCCAAAGAATTGATCATAACTCAAATCCAAGCCACATCTAGCAGTAATTACTCATTATCCCAGTGTAGCTTCCTTCTGTTAAGAACTGTATGAATCCAAGTGTCCTCTGAGGACCTTTTGTTTCAAAGAACTGGCCAATTCAATCAGGTGGTGAAAGACTCTATTATGTTCGTCTAATAACATCAGACTTTCAAAAAGAGAGTCGTGCCTCACAGTGGCCTTTCCTTATGTAGTCTGTGGATTAGCATTCAAATCCAGGCTAATCTTGAACCAAATTCATGGCAACTTTTACTTTGGAAGGATTCATTCGAGGCACAGAGGCCCCTTTTATAGGAACTACAACTGCAATTGGAGTACTTAAGCATGAGGAAATCAAAGAATGAGAAAAAAAGTGGTATGATTGCAATATTAGAAACATGACAGTAAGTTGTAGTAGAACCTTGTGGGCTTTCATCTAAGATGATTTGTTCGTTTAGGTCAAAGCCATGCCAGTCTGGTGCTTCACCTTCAATAGGTAATTAAACCTGTTCAATTAGGTATGATTTGTTGTTCTACTATTTATATTCTTTGGACAGGTAAGAACTTCTGTTGAACTCCCCTTATTGGATACTATACTCTGAAATGGCTTGGATGAAGATTTTGCATGTTGGAGATTTTGAACAACTTATATAAGCTTATTTGGATCATAAGGCCAACTATAAATGGCTTGAAAACTGCATGTAGGATGCTCTGTCTCCCTGTAAGGAGGACAAGATGTGGCTAATACTATTTCTTTGTAGTCACAATTCTCTGCACTCACTTCTGCTTTATCAGTTTTGCAATTCATTACTTTGGAATTCCCATCCAGCTAGGAACATACACTTAGTTAATCTTTTCAACATCATTTAGAAAATGAATAATATTTTGTTTGCATTCTTTTGCACATCGAGATTCTAGATTGCCTTTCGATGTCACAATTTTCTAATGGTTTGTATTTGCTTTTGGATTCTCTATCTGAAAACTTCAAACTACCTTTCCAGTAGTTTTGCTCCACTTCCTTTGCAACTTTAACATGTACTTCTAGTGCCTCTTTTGGGAAGGGCTTAAACAACTGGTGCATTGTAGTCAAGGCAGTGGTTGTTTACATCAAACCTAATTTTTTATATAATAATGCATTGACTACAATACGAGCTATTTACTGTTAGCCAAAAGGGTTTAAACTACTGAACGCATGGAATGTTTTGGATGACAAGAAACAAGTCTGGCATCACTCAAGAAGAAATGCAATATCAATTTATTTTTCCATAGTTGGAAATGGAAAATATGTTTCCCCAGTAGATGAGGATAATAGCAGGGATAAGAAGTTAACGAAGGTAAACCTGCCATTGAATCCACATTTAGATTACTAGGTATGGTCTGATGTATACAGTCAGTTAGATTACCAGGTAAAGATTACCTGGTCCTATGTATACAACCAGTTAAATTATTAGCTAAAGATCATCTAGTAGATGTATATAATCAGTGCGTTGACTATAATGACAACCAGAATCCTGTAGTCATTTATACTAATTCTTTACTTAGAGCAGATCTTCCATATATACAACAGTGCACTGACCACAACACACTGATTGTATACATTAGACTGGATTATCTTTACCTGATAGTCCAAAGGGTTGTATATATAGGAACATAAATTTTTTACCTGATAATCCAAAGGGTTGTATAGGTTTGTAGGAACATAAAATCTTTACTTGGCAATCTAACTGGTTGTATGTACTATGCATTAGACTGTACTTGATAATCTAAATGTGGATTCAATGGCAGGTTTTCCTTTGTAAACCTTCTCATCCCTACTATCATCCTTGTCTATTGTTGGAAACATATTTTCCAGTTCCACCATGGTAAAGGAAATGTCTACTACATTTCTTTTTACTTGATGCAAGACTTTTTCTTGTCATGCAAAATATTTTACATTACACCAGTTGTTTAAGCCCTTCCATCGTCAACTCATGTTCCTCTGTATTACCCTCTACACAATAATGATCTTAAAGATAACACACTAGGTGAGGCAGAGTTCCTTTAAGAACCATCTTGGGAGATCTATATTCCACCAGAAAAATATCTTAAAAATGCTTGGATTTTCTGCGGACTTCTCCATCACAACTGCAACAATTTCAGAATTTTTCATTCTGTAGGCAGAGCCAGGTTTATGGCATTCAATAAAATCTTGGGCACCCATTGCATCAGCATTTGACTGCACTTACATGGTGTTGCCATCTCGCCTGATTTTGTGGAATCTATGAGGAGTGTGCTCTCTCAAGACATTCATCATCTTTCAAATGCTAATGTTTAAGTAAAAATCCTTTCTTGAGCCCAGGCTTTCTTATGTGGCAACACATGCCAACAGATAGATACCCATGTTGTCTAGATCCGGTTCCCACCCATTTGAGTTTTCACTCTTGTGCATCATGTAGGACATGCACCAGGCATTCTCGACGATTTACCTGGGCTCCTAAGTCCTGCATCAAAGAAGAGGCTTCCCAAGCTCAACATCCCTAAGTTCCTCTAGAGACAAACAAGGCCTGAAGGCGCTCCTTGTCTTCGTATTAGTCATTGACTCACTAGTCACTTGACCTGCACTTTTACTCTATTTTGTGCATGTGATGCCATAGCTTGGAGATTGATTGTTACTGCTTTGAAGCACTACAAACTTATGTAGGCCTACTGCCTGCTATATGGCTAAATGATTTTTCCAACTTCCCTAAACTGTAGCTGCAATTTGTAAGGAAGTAAAGGTATGTGGAAATGCTTCTTATCCTAATCTTGATAGGAATATTATGTAAATTTTAATTCAACTATTATAGAGATTTGAAGATAAACATATTAGGTCATTAAAAAATATATATTCTTGATTCTTTTATTCCGATGATAGATTAGATAGTGTGATCTGCAATGTTAATGCAAGTAAATTATATAGTTAAATTCATAAAAAACACACTATTATCGATATAAAGTGTGGAAATCTAATATTTTTTTTCTCGAGACACTGGTGTTTTTAACACAATTATTGCTACCAATTGCCATTGAAGTTCTGTATGCCATAGGGCTGTTAGTCTAGTGGGCATGTTGATTGATCTTGTAGAAGTAATGAGAGCAATAACATCAGTTTCATCAATGAAATTGTCAGTATCTTCAATTGGGTGGTTGTAGTTGTTGTGACTGTTACTAGCTCGATGGTATGAGTATCATTAACCTTGACTATTTACAGAATGCTCTAGCTTTGAAGAATAGACTCTTATGGCTACTCATCTCCCTCTTTTCAGTCTTACAAGTGCTTCTGCTGTGTGGATGATGATGAATCATGACCAATCCCACTAAGGGGACCCCATGAATCCCTTCTAAACCTGCACAACTAACCACACAACCCCAAACATTCTAAAAAAAGGCCTCTTTCAAGAGTTCTCTAGATTACACCTAATCCCCAAACATTTACCATTTCCATAACCATAAATCATAAAACACCCAAACCCATTGTAGATACAATCAAGACTTGAAAGATTAGTTTTCAAGCAATATAGAATCTTGTAGGATAGAAAAACAAAGGCCCTGAAAGCTCAACCCCACTCTCTTCATATTCATATGCTCAACAAATAGCAGATCTCCATTTGATTTTTAGTTCCCCAAATCTTGGGTCTGTACAGTTGAAGTCCTCTAAACAATACAATCCAAAAAAATAGATTTTTTCCATTACTGGCAAATGTTGACAGACGAGCAATACTTATCCATTGTCCTCTCTTAAGGATGTTTATCCACGATTCCTCGTCACAAAGATCATCCAAGAGGATGCACTTTTTTTTATCAAAATAATTATTAATTTGCAAGGTTTTAAATTTTAATTAATAATTCTAATGGATCCCACTACCTATTCATTGTAAAATCAAGGACATCCATGCATGTACGGCTATATAACACGCTTAGTCTCATT
>VDFB02149429.1:0-18902 GCA_007258455.2 Sequoia sempervirens | reverse complement strand
CATCTGGTTCAATATTGACAAAATTGAACACATGGGTAATGTTAAGTTCTCTCTTACCTTTCCAACAATGTTAGGCCTTTCATCCATAATTTATTTTGTTTTTGTCTATTTTTTGTCAAAAAGTAGTGTTTGGTGTTTTTTTCATTATAAATTAATTGTTCATTGAAATTTCAAATAAATTACATTTTTAGAAACTAGACTCTAGTCTACAAATTTTGAAAAATTAAATTAAAAAAATCTAACTATTTCCAAAATTTGTAGAGCTGGCAAGTTATTCTACTTTTAGGAAGTTCCCCACTTATAAAGAATTAGTAAAATAAAATATTCATTAAAAATTATCAAAAAATTGTGCATCAACTAGATTCTGTTAGCTAACTTCCAACCTTAGTGATTTTAAAAATACTACAAAAAATTTCACCGTGCTAGGGTCGTACAAGAGTTGCTATGTTATGTTTTTCTAACAAAAAAAAAAACAATTTTTGTACATCCCTCTTTTGAACCCCTTAATCTCAACCATTTTCAAAATACATTAGTAGTTTAGAAAGTATACTTGGAGCACTTCGATCCTTGTTTTTTTTCCATCTCAAAATTTTGAGTGTAGGTATCGTCAATTTCAAGTCCAAGGTCGGTAATTCCTAATTTCTAAAAAAAAGTGGCCACTTAAGCCACCTTTTTGGGAACCATCTTGGTACACTTACCCAAAGGTACTATTGATAGGAATCTATATTTCAAGATTGACCATGATAAATATTTGATAGTTGGATTCTTTGTTAATGATATTATTTTTGGAGGAGATGATGCTTTGTGCATGAATTTTTCTAATGAGATCTACAAAATGAATTTGAGATGTCTATGATTGGTGAGATGAAATTATTTTTGGGATTGAAAATTACTTGATTAGATGAAGGGATTTTTATATCTCAGTCCAAGTATATGAAGGAATTTTTGAAGAAGTTCGGTATGGAAGATTCAAAGCTAATTGGTACACCCATGGTGACTGAATGCAAGTTGACAATAGAAGATGATTCTTCAAAAGAAAATTAGACAAGATACAAATCAATGAATGGTGGATTGTTGTATTTAACTCAAACTAGGCCTGATATCATGAGTGTTGTATGTATTGTTGCAAGATTTCAAGCTAATCTGAAAGAATATCATGTGATTGCTGTGAAGAGAATTTTCAAATACTTGAAGGGAATAGTTGATCTTGGATTATGGTATCCTAAAGATGTTGATCTTACTTTGAGTTCCTTTACTAATGTTGAGTGGGTAGGAGATGTGAATGAAAAAAAAATTACTAGTGGTGGAAAATTTTTCTTGGCTAAGAAGCTAATTTCATTCTTAAGCAAGAAGCAAAATGTTGTTTCCTTGTCTATTGCAGAGGCCAAATAGATTATTGTTGCTCATAATTATACTCAATTCCTATGGATGAAGTAGATGCTGAAGGATATTAGAGTTGCATATGATGAGCCTATTGTTATATTCTATTATAATTCAAGTGCTATTAACAATTCCAAGAATATAGTGCTACATTCAAAAATAAAACATATATCTATCAAGTTTCACTTTTTGAGGGAGAAGGTGAGTGAAAAGGAAGTCAGATTGGAGTTTGTGCCTACAAAGGAGCAGATTGCAGACATCTTTACCAAGTTGTTGCCTAAGGATACTTTTGAGTATCTCAAAGGGTATTTAGGGGTGATTACTCCTAATCAGAACTAGGATGCAATGCAATATGTGCATCAATCCATGCATTTCAAATTCATATCTTGTTTTAGATTAATGTTGTGGTGGTTGCTACTTAGGGGAAGTAGTCAAATGTTCAAAAATTTATATATGTGGTTCAAAACTTAGAGATCTTTATCATTGATGTTAAAGGGGGAGAAGAGTCATGTGAAAAATTGGTAATTATCTAAAAAGAAGAGTTGCATGAAATAATTGAGGATAAAAGAGTCAAAATATAAGGGGGAGTAAGTGTTAGGAGTTATTTGCGTATGTGCAGGATCATCATGGAAAAAACAGGCCCTTAAGTGATAAAAATTCAGAAAAATCAGAGTTAGGAAACTTGACATAAAAATTTGAATAAGTTATCTATATTATTTCAAAAATGTGTAAGAATAGAATCTATAGAAAATTTAATGTAGTTTCTAAACTACTAGGTTTTCTTACCAAAAAAAAAAAATCTATTTGGTGAAAATTTGAAATTTCAATGAAGTGGTACTTAAATTTTAGGGAAAAATAAGAAGTAGGTGTCTGTCTAACCACCCTAACCACAATAAAATGATAATATTTTTTAATAATATTTTAGATATAAGTAAAGGACTCATGCCTTGATGTGATGAATATTTTTTTGTAATTTGTTTCCCAATAAATAATTAATTATGAATTTTTTATTACAACCTTTTTAAAAATATAAAAAATCGTATGTTTGACCACCTTAACTTGGTAAAAACTTCATGAAATTCAATTTTTATAGTTTTAATCCTATAGTATGTGAAGCGTAGAATGTGACTCATTTTTTGTATTCAAAAAATGTGATACCGTTTGAAAGCTATAGATGTTTTTCAATGAGCCTATCAATAAGGAATTTAGTCATAATTTGAATAGAAAATGAATACTAATTATATATTAAATTCAAAGTAAAACATAATTTATATCGGTGGAATGTTGAGAATCTTCTTTAAAACCCCCTTTCAATTCTTCAATTTTTGGTAAAAAATTAGTCGTCAGCCACATACCCATCATATTGCCACTTTTTTGCCCATCATGATCCTGCACATACCCAATTGTGTTAATGGTGTTTTTTATATCATGTGTTGCCATCAATGCCAAAGGGGGATATTGTTAGATGTTGTGGTTGTGTTGCTGATATTTGGTTGTCATTGATGTCAACACTAATAGCATAAATTCATTTGAAGTTGTATATGTCAAGGATATTGAGAAAATTGTAAAGAAATAAGTTATAGGTTGTTAGTGGTAAAGAGAAGTTCAATTTGTCCGTATATTTTATACATTGATGATAAGAGGTTGTGGAATAAAGGTTTTTTTGTTGAGTGTATCTAGTTTATCCATGTCAAGTTTCAAAGATCTGTATGAAGATTTGATCGAGTTATGAAGATTTCCACTTAGACAGTTTTTCTATTTCTTCAGTCAGTGTTCCTGATTGAGGATGATAATATTTTAGTTAGTTCAATTGCTACAGATGCTACTCTAGTGATTCATATTGCTTGGGGATATTTCTATATTGTTCTCTATCTTTTTTACACATCCACATTGATCTTTTTTATTGTGGTTGGCAATTTTCTCTTGTGCATCCATATTTGTCTTGTCCTTGGCTGACATGGTGTTGAAGCATGTTTTGGATCTTCGAGGAGTAATTAATTGAAGTTTTTTCATGTTGTAGATATTGTTTTGGGTCCCCACTAAGTTGTGGCCAACTTTGGTTGATTTGCATTGATAATCTTATGATTTAGGCTGATAGTTTATATGCATTTCATTATTGCTTTGTGGCCGACTTGTAGCAATGAAATTTCATGTTATGGATATATAAAAGTGATTGTTTATTTGAATTGAAGTGTGTGAATTTATGCTAGTGGATGTCGAGTGTGTCTATGTGTGAATATCATTCAAAGGCATAACAGAGTGTGAAGAATTGTGAAAAAATATGAAGAAGGGTGAAGAAGAGTGAAGTGTTCATGTGCTTAACATAAACTATAATTAGGCATTAGCAGATGTTATTTTATCAGTTCAAAATCTGGATGGCTTTAATCTGAATCTCTTTGTAAGATAGTGTTTCTTCCATTGTAATTGAACAATGAGCTCTAGGAAGTGTTCCTAAATGCATGTGCATTCCCCATATTTTATTTTCATTATACTTTTAATAGGGTATAATCTTGTGGACTGACCTCCACCATGGTTTTTCCCCTAATAGGGTTTCCACATAAAAAATCTTGGTGTTATGTGTGTTTCTGATGTGTTGTTGATTCATGCATTCATGGTTAATTATTAGATCTGAGAATAAGGTTAATAATTTGAATAATTTTTTAATTTTTTTGACAACTAATTCACCCTCCCCCCTCTCAGTTTTCTACCCTTGTATTTCCAACACATGGGTATGTGCAGGATCATGATGGGCCAAAAAGTGGTGATATGATGGGTATGTGTAGAGTATGTGGCTGATGACTTTTTTTAACCCAAAATTGATGAAATGTAAAGGGGTTTTAAAGGATATTCTTATCTTTCCATCAATATAAATTATTCTTTACTTTGAATTTAATAAACAATTATTATTCATTTTCTATTTGAATTATGAATAGAGTCCTGATTGATAGGCTGATTGAAAAACATCTATAGCTTTCAAATGGTATCACATTTTTTGAATCCAAAACATGCATCACATTCTATGCTTCGTGTACTATAGGATTGAAAAAAAAATGAATTTCATGAAGTTTTGACCAAGTTAAGGTGGTTAGACATACAATTTTTAATATTTTTTAAAAGTTGTAATAAAAAATACATAATTAATTATTTACTTGGAAAAAAATTACAAAAAAATATGCATCACATTGGGACATGAGTCTTCTACTTATATCTAAAATTTAATAAAAATATATTATCATTTTATTGTGGTGAGGGTGGTCAAACAAACACCTACTTCTTTTTTTCCCTGAAATTTAAGTACTACTCTATTGAAATTTCAAATTTTCACCAAGTAGAATTTTTTAAGAAAAAACCTAGTAGTTTAGAAACTACATTCAATTTTCTACAAATTATATTCTTACATATTTTTGAAATAATATAGATAACTTATTCAAATTTTTACTTCAAGTTTCCTAACTATGATTTTTCTAAATTTTTTGCCACTTAAGGGCCTATTTTTTCCATGATGATCTTGCACATACACACATACTACCTTTTTCCTAAAGTATTTTATCATAAACATAGGAATTAACATAGGGATTTCTGAATAAGCTCTCATGTCTTCTTCCACTTTAAAGCAATTGCTTACAGTAATGGTGTTCGCAACAGATTTAAAGTGGGGGCATGCATTGACACTCTTCATGTTTCATTATGCAATTTATTTCTTCTGGCAATCCATCCTTTTCTTTTTGGATTCAGTGGGCTTGATTCCCTCCAAGAGTGTGATACTTCTTTGACACATCCTCTCTTGGAGATGTAAGCACAATGTCCCCTAAGAAGAGACCTCACATGAACTAAGCAAAATATCTTGGAATATTCCTTGCACCATTTTCCATTTACAATGTTTATGAGTGTCAAGCATACAAAGTTTTTGATACCTCATAGAGCTCAAAGACAATTTTAATTCTGGTGCCTTATTAAAGTTATTAGGAGATATAAATTTTGTATGGTTGAGCAGAAAGCTCATTTTGAGGCATGACTTTCCCCATAGCGACTCACGTGCATGTGATCACATATCAACCATATGTGTCTCACCTTTTAGGACTTCTCACCCAATGGATAGCCAAGAGTTTCATCGCTTCAGAGTGAGTATGCATTTTTGGACAAACAATCTAAGCTTGATCCATCTTTTCATTTTCACTTTTCTCTTCCTTCTAGTTCTTGCCATTGTATGATCATGTATCTTGTCTTGTTGCAAAACATTCACCTTATGCATGCCCTTGTGTGCTTATGTTGGTTTGACTTAAGATCTTGGATACTGAGGGCTTGTCTTCCTCCTCGATCTTTGTTATCATAGACCATTTACATTGGTACGATTGAATCCTTTATTGAATATCTACTTTAGTGTGAGTTTGAAAAAATTTCATCCTCTCAAGTTATAGTGGGGGCTGATTGTGGACACAAAAAGAGAATCCCTTTTTCCTTGTTTGATATGGGAATAATTAATGACTAATTGGACTTAATGGGACCTTGATTTAGTGTTGTGAGCTGTTTTACATGTCCACACTAGGTCTTGGACCCTTGCAAATAGAATATAATGAATCTAACAATGTCTTGTAAAGGTGTTGTAAAGTGTTGTAAATGACTTTCACACTTTTCTAAACTCTTATTGAGCATCGAAGTCTAATGAACCTATTTTTCCCTTTATAAAATGTATTTAATGACATTATCACATTAATCTAGAAGGCTTGCAAATTAAACTTAAATTTATTCTAGTGTTCTAATGTGTTTTACACATTCACATTGGATGTTGTGCCTCTCTAGGCTATGTGTACCCTATTTTAATGGTGTAAAGTGTATTTAATCACACTTTCACATTGAATTTTGTGTCCCAAGCCCTAATTGACCTTTACATCATCATTAATAGGCCCCTATGGCCCCATATTGTGCATCCCAAGGCATAATTTGATTAAATACCTAATGAAATCAACACAAGAATGGAAATTCTTCACTCTCCAACAATCGAGCTGGAAAAAGTGGCCCTCTAAGACTAAGTCACCCATCTTGGAAAATGATTACCTACAAGGTGGGACTAAGTTGCCCAAAGTGGTGAATTAGTCCCATTTAGGTTATTTTTTGAGTTTTGAGCAAGAAAAATTGGATTTTAAGTTTAATTTTATTTCATGTCATCCTTAGGGAACCAATTAATAGGAAAATTAGGTGTGTTTCCTATAAAGAAATCTTCTAAACCCTAATTCATTATTCATTCATCCTATTCATCATTTATCTTCTCTCTCAAGTCAAGCAAGCTAGGGTTTTTATGATTTCAAGTCATCAAGATAGCTTTCAAGGACATTCAAGGATAGATTCTTCATTCATTCCTACAAAAAATCATGATCTATCATCATGGAAAGTATCTAACTCCATTGCATCATGTTTCATTGTCTTATTTCTTCATTTTGGTTTAATTACCTAAAAAGGGGTTTGACTAAGGAAAACACCCATGCCCTACCATTCAACATTTCTTTGTCTTTCCTTATGTGTTTGTAGATTTAGGTATCTTGAGGACTTTAAAAATAATTGAATAATAGGTTGAATATTTATTGGAGTCATCTTCCTCCTTGCAAAGCTAAAATATCCAATAAAAGTCACTTTTAAGCCTAAAAATCAGAGTTTCAAGAGTAGATACCTGTCAAGAACCAAAGTGCAGACTGAGGGCTTCTATTTCCCCTTTTGAATTTTCACAAATACAGAAGTGGAATAAGTCATCACTAATGGTGAATTATTCCCACTGTACGTGCCTTTAAGTTATTTCTACATATTTAGACACCCGCTCTAGAGTAATTTTTCAAGATCTGGGACTAAGTCGCCCAGATTGGTACAAGTGTCCCATTTGGGCTCTGCATCAGTTTTATCAAGATTCTAGATCTTCACTTCATCCTTTTTCAACCTCCAGGTGCAAAAATTCTATTTCATAACTTTTTGTCTAGTTGTGTTTGCATTTCTTGGTCATTTATCACATGTTTTCATATCACAATGTGTTTTCAAAAATCCTTCATTTGAATAGTTTTGCATTAATAATCATCTTTATTTTTTATTTTATTGCATTTATAAATTCTATTTAGGAATATTTCATCCATTCTTGGATTAATTTTGAGTGTTTACATTGCATTTCGGCCCATCTTTCTCCTTTTAGGTCAAAAACCCTAGAAGTACAAGAAATCCCTTTGGTGCCAAAATCTTTGTTTACATTTTGGTGAACCCAACTTTTTAACATTTTATTTTTGATTTAAAGTGCATTTTCATCCTAGGTTTCACTTGCATTAACATTGCATTACATGTTGCATTATTTAATTTGCATGTAGAGTTTCCAAATTTTGCATTAGTGAAAGTGCATATAGGTTGCATTTTTGCATCTAAAATCATTAGAATTTTCTGAAATTTTGCAATGGCATCTTAGGTATGCATCATAGAGCTCAGAAAACATCAAAATCCCTAAGATATTTTGAAAATTATAATAAACATCTCCACTAGGATTCATTTATGACCTTGGGCGAATTAGTCCCTTTCCAACCCTAAAATTATAATTTATAGAACTGAAAAACCTATTTTTAAGTTTATTTTTGCTTCCCTTACCTATCTATATTAGTTGGTTGAGTTTCTATAACATGCATTTCATTATATCTAGCTTAAAATAGCTCATTTCATGCATTGCTAAATTTCACATTTGCATTTACAACATTTCATCTTTTAGGTTGTGTTATAATGTAATAAAAAATTTACCTTATTTCACATCTGAACATTGCATTTTAATATTTCATTTTAAACCATTGCATTGCACTTTATTTACTTTCGCATGTTAGCTTATGTTCTATTCAAGCATTTCATGTTTCTAGAATATCGAGTGGCTTGTATGATTCCATTTTTCGTGGACATAATCTAGGACAATGAAGTAAAAAATTTGATAAGCATGTTCCATACCCTCCTAGTACCTATCGGATTTGTAAGAATGTCATAACACAAGAGGATGCAAGTGTAGTGGTGCAAGAGCACCCCTAGGTTATCATAGGTTGCCTAGGACAGTCTTGTGTAGGATAGCTAAGCAATAAAACTTAGTTCATTTGGATGTAAGCCTTAATGGAATTTTTGATTGAGTTTTGATCATCAGATGAAGGTCATGTTGACCATTAGTTAGGCTTAAGGATTTTGCAAATAAGGTTTTGACCTTTTAGGACTTTTAGGAGTTTCTTTTTCAACTTTTGCTAATAATGCTCAATTGGAGCTACATGCGGCCAAGAAGAGCTAAGGGAGAGCATAACTGAATTGAAGACCCTATTTAGGAGATTCTTCAACAATGGAGTGGGGTTGGAAGCATTTGTATTGCTTTGAAGTTTTGTGAATTGAAAGAAAACAATGTGTTTTGTGTGTTAATTTTTTGATTTTTGCTTGAAGTGTTGCTTTAATGGATTGAACAGGGCACTGTAATTAGTGTAGAATGTAGTGTAGTTATCCTTCAATATTTTTGAGGCATTTAGATAGCTTTCTCATTTGATTTCAATCATTGTTTGTAAATAGTTTTGTTTCCACACTGTTGCTGGTCTAAACCAAATAGTTTTGAGAAAATGGAGTGTTAGTTCACTTTCCAACCATACAAATTATACGGCCCTTTGGGGAATAGTGACTAGACTCCATGGTTGTAAATATTGTAGGGTTTAGGTTCTTTGAAAACACAAGAGCTATTGGAAAAGTCTTTCCCTAGGCAAGCCAGGGAAGAGCCCAACTAGGAAAGACCTTAGTGTAGAGCATTTAAATTGCAGGGGTGTCAACTTTTTGACAAAACACTGCTTGGAGAAGATAGATAAGTGTCTTGCTAATGCATAGCATGGAGGAGGAAGCTCCATCAAACCATCTAATGTGAGAAGCGTTTAACAGTTTCAAAGCAGTGAGGAAAGGGCTTAAAAGACCTAATTTTGTCCATTTTCAGGTTAGGGTGTTGTACGGACAGTTGGGACCCAAGACCCCAAAAATATTTGAGAGGTGGTCAAATGAACCAAGAATCCCAAGAAAATATTTGGGTTTTCCTTGGGAATTTTTGAGAACTAGCCTATTTTCTCAAAGAAGGAGACCTAATTGGGGCTCCTAGGGCTAGTAGCCTTCCAAGACCTAAATGAGGGTTTGGTGGAAGCAACCAAGAAATGGAGTCAAGTGGACCTTCAAGAACCACAGTAGGATGGTTTGTAGTCATTATGGATACCTCCACACCCATGCAAGGTTAAATTCAAGATTTTGGAGGATTTTAGTTTTTAGGGTGGATTAAGGGCTAAGTGTAGAGTTGCAAGTTTATATCAAGGTGAACTTGGTAGGAAGAATTATATTGGTAGTTGGGGTTGGCAAGGCATAACCAGGGGATCCTAAGTAAAGAAAGTTCCTATAGGTTGAAGTGGTGGAGAGAGACACCTTAGAGGTCTTTCAACAAGACTTAGAGCATGAAACTGCGATTGTTTCATCCAACCTCCCTATCATTTAGATAATCAGAACAATCATACTTGTTCTTCTCCCAATACCTCTCCTATTAGTGATGGAGGTATCTTGAAGAAAGAAGATTCAAGAATTTAGAGTCTTGATTGTCCCTCTCCTCTTCCACCTTCAAAAGACATTAGACAATAAGAGCATGATATCATAGAAACATTTATAAGCATCACCTTACCTAATGTCCATAACAATGAAATTCAACATTTTCCTTCTCCAAATATCCATCCTTGATGTCAAGAGGATAGGTTGGTGTTGAAAATACCCCTATTAAGAGTCATGAAAGTCTTGACCCTCTCTTTCCTAGTGCTCCTACCATTTGGGACAATCTATTTAACACTCATAGTGGTCTTTCTTCTACTGCCTCCTCCACTTGTGATGAAGCTACTTCAAAAAATTTAAACTTGGATGACCATATTGCAAGCTATCCTATTGGGGTAGATAATATACAACATGAGAATGAGAGCTTACAAAAAAATACAATCAAATAGAGTCTTCCCCTAATCTCCCCACTATCGATAAACATGAAAATCCAACCATTGATCATTTGCTTGCTTGCAATACAATCATTTTAGAAGAACTAATCTATGAATTTCAAGAACATTTGATTCATAGTTCTCCTAAAAAATCTCCTTCTAGAGAGAATATCATGGTGCTATAAAATGACAACAATACTAATATGTCTTCCTTAGATACCAAAGTGATTCTTGATTGCCCTTTATTAGAGCTACATCAAACCAAGACTGCTAAGGTTATGAATACACAAGTGTCCATTAGATCCCCCTCGATCAATGGACCTCATACATACCCTGTGGGACATCCTAAGAACCCTCTAATTCCCTACCCACCTTCACACAAACAACAAACTAAAAATCAACCTAAACTTATCCTTTATCCACCTTCAAACAAACCTAAAACCCAAAATAAACCCAAACTTGTCCTTTATTTTCCTAAGAACAATGTTTCCTAGAAACTAAGTCATAATACCATTTATCATACATATATCACTTGAAACAATCCATCACCACCACAACCAACTCCAACCTCCTTATCCTTTTCCAATTCTATATTACCTAGTGCTCTTCAATTAAGGGAGTATGATATTGTTGAGAAACTTAAGAGCACTCCCACAAAGATATCCCTTTGGACCTTCTTTAGAATTCACCTACCTATCACACTATGCTACAAACAACCTTACAACAAGTTCCTATCTCTTCTAATGCACAACCAACTACCATAGAAGCCATGATTCAAGGACACAACACTGACATTTTTTTCCACCAAAGTGAACTCCCCTCTTTGGATGTATAAAAATAAAATGATCCTTCCCTGATCATACCTCAATACAAAAAAAAGGAATAAAGAGAAATATTATAGATACTGAATCTACCCTGAATGTGTGTATTTTGAGCCTTCTAGATAGGCTTGGTATTGATCAATCAAATATTCAACCTAATTCTTTATCTATTAAGGGATTTGAGAATGTCAAAAAGAAACTAGTCGGGTGATCATTATACCTCTTACAGTTGGAGTGGCCTCATTGAATACACCAATCGATGTTACGCCTCATGAAATTTCATGTAATGTTATCTTAGGTTGACCTTGGATTCATGCAATGAATGTGGTGCCTTCTACTCTTCATCATAAAGTGAAATACATCTAGACCAAAATCAAGTGTACACACTTGATGCTGATCCTGAGCCTTAGAGTGTCTTATAACTTGAGAAAAATATAGAAAATCCCTTAAACACAACATCAACTACACATGTGGAACTTGTACAACAACAAAACAAAGAACAACACATGAAGCTATTAGATGATGATTGGGGTTCCTTAGACTTCACATCAACATTCATGGGAGAACTACAAGATCATAAATAAAGATTCAAATATGGGAATAAAAAAAGTAGTCATGTCAAGACAAAACTCAAATGATCCTTCAAAAGCATCCACCTCAACCACTTAAGACAAAGAAGAAAAATACACAACAATCTTGGGTATGTGTAGGATCATCATGGAAAAAATAGGCCCTTAAGTGGAAAAAATTTCAGAAAAATCAGAGTTAGGCAACTTGACATAAAAATTTGAATAAATTATCTATATTATTTCAAAAATATGTATGAATAGAATCTGTAGAAAATTGAATGTAGTTTGTAAACTACTATGTTTTTTTTAAAAATCTATTTAGTGAAAGTTTGAAATTTCAATGCAATAGTACTTAAATTTCACGGAAAAAATAAAAAGTAGGTGTATGTCTGACCACCCTAACCATAATAAAATGATAATATTTTTTTATAATATTTTAGACATAAGTAGAGTGAATCATGTCCAGATGTGATGCATTTTGTTTTTTTCCATGTAAATAATTAATTATTAATTTTTTATTACAACTTTTTAAAAAATAGAATACTCGTATGTCTGACGACTTTAACTTGGTAAAAACTTCATGAAATTCATTTTTTCTTTTTTAATCCTATAGTATGAAGAATAGAATGTGATGTATGTTTTGATTCAAAAAATTTGATACCATTTGAAAGCATATAGATATTTTCAATCAACCTATCAATGAGGACTTTAGTCATAATTCAAATAGAAAATGAATAATGAATATTTATTGAATTCAAAGTAAAGCATAATTTATATTGGTGGAAAGTTGAGAATCTCCTTTAAGAACCCTTTTCATTTCATCAATTTTGGGTTAAAAAAACTTGTCAGCCACATACCCTACAAATACCCATCATATCGCATCTTTTTGGCCCATCATGATCCTGTACATACCCACTTTGATGAGCTTAATCACGAACAACAACCAAATCCAAAAGCAATGAAAAAGCTTTATGGACAAGGTTATGAACTTATGAAACAACTTGGATGCAGTGGAAAAGGATGTGGTGCTAATGAACAAGGTATCTGTAACCCTATAGATCCTACCACACAACAAACAACTCATGGTCTTGGATATTGTCCTTTGATAGAAATTTTCAAGCCTTCAATCAACATCAACACTCTCACACAACATTCTTCTAAGCCAAATTTAACTATAAAGCATCCTAAATTGGAAAACACTAGCGATCTTGAAAGTTATCAAAACATTAAACAAACAAATACACCTTTGTTTAATGCAATGTCATCTTGTAAAACACTAATGAATTGAATTTGTTAGATTCTAGACCCTCATGTACAAGAGAGAACACAATTTCACAATTCTTCAGAGTATTGCATGTAGGTATGACAACTAATACTAAGCAAGATGTATCTTTGAAAAAAACTATAGAAATGTCTTCTACCATTGATCAAGAGGGTATCTTATTGAGACTTCTTCAAGATCACTTGATCTCTCTTCCTCCCAAAACTTGAATGAAATTCTATTACAAGACTTTGTTTTGTGCATATCATAGAATTCATGGTCATTACACTAACAAATGTAAGGCTTTGAGTAGTAAAATCCAACATTTTAAGGAGTTTGGTGTTCCCTCTTATGAGGGGGAACCTATTTCCTCTAATTGATACTAATTTTCACTCTAGCGTGCATCTTATCAATCATTTCGACTCACCCTTGTCTGACACTAAGTTGGGACAAGGGGTTCAATAGCCTTGTCCTCATATGTCACTTGGCATTGCCTCTTTTGGCTAGTCGTTAACCTTTCATGAACATAAAGAGAAATCTTGGGATGTGGACAACATGCCTTAAGTTGGCTTGAATGTGACATACTACCTTTTTCATGATGTAGTTTATCAGAAAACTATGACTTGGCATAGGGATTTCCAAATAAGCTCTCATGTCTTCTTCCACTTTAATGTAATTTCTCATAGTAATGGTTTTTTCAATTGCTTTAAAGTGAGGGAACACATCGATACTCTTCATGTTTCATTGTGTGATTTATTTCTTATTTTGATGTGTCCTTTTCTTTTCTTGGTGGATTCATTGTGCTTGATTCCCTCCAATAGTATGATACTTCTTTGACACATCCTCTCTTGGAGACATAAAACAAAATGTCTCCTAAGATGAAATCTCATGCATGAACTAGGAAAAATCTCTTGGAATATTCTTTGCACCATTTTCCATTTACAATGTTTATGAGTGTCAAGCAAACAAAGTTTTGATACCTCATAGAGATCAAATACCATTTTTAGTGTGGTTCCTTATTAAAGTTATTAGGGGATATAACTTTTTTATGGTTGAGTGGGAAGCCCATTTCGAGGCATGGATTTTCCCATAGCCACTTTTGTGCATGTGAGCACATATCGGCCATATGTGTCTCACCTTTTTGGACTTCTCACCCAACAGATAGCCAAGAGTTCTGTCTCCTCAAAGTGAGTATACATTTTTGGACAAACAAACTAGATTTGATCCACAACATGTTAGAAAAATGATCAAATCTTGACCTACCTTTTCATTTTCACTTTTCTCTTCTTTCTAGTTCTTTCCATTGTATGATCATGTATATTTTCTTGCTACAACACATTCACCTTGTTCATGCCCTTTTGCACTTATGTTGGTTTGACTTAGGATCCTGGATCCCAGGGGCTTCTCCACATCCTCAATATTTGTTATCCTACAACATCTACCTGGTATGATTATACCCTTTCTTGAATGTCTACTTTAGTGCGAGTTTCAATTAAGTTCATTCTCTCACTAAAGTGGCAGCTAACTATAGACACAAAAAAACTATCAAATTTTCCTTGCTTGATATGGGAATAATTAACAACAAATTGGACTTAATGGGGCCATTATTTAGTGTTGTGAGGTGTTTTACATATCCACACTAGATCTTGGAACTTGTAAATAGAATAAAATGCATCTAACAATGTATTGTAAAGTTGTTGTAAAGTAAAACTTGGTCAATGGCTTTCACACTTTTCTAGACTCTTATTGAGCATCTAATTCTAATGAACCTATTTTTTCCATTATAAAATGTATTTAATGGCATTATCATGTTAATAAAGAAGGCTTGTAAATAAAACTTAACTTTAATCTAGTGTTGTAATGTGTTTTACACATTCACATTGGATGTTGTGCCTCTCTAAGCTGTGTGGACCTTTAATGGTGCAAAGTGCATTTAATCACACTTTCGCCATTTTAAGGCTCTACCGGGTCAAGTGAGTTCTAGTCTCCCCGGCCCTGCGGGAGTACCGTAGCTGCGTCGCGCCACCGGTCACGAAAAGTTTACTTTCAGCGACTTTAGATTTTTATAGGGCCCGTATACCGATTCCTCAAGTAGGCCCAAAAAAAAGCACTTTCACATTGAATTTTGTGTCCCAAGCTCTGATTGACCTTTACATAATCATTAATAGGCCCCTATGGCCCCATAATGTGTATTCCAAGGCATAATTATATCAAATACCAAATGAAATCAACACAAGAACTAAAATTGTTCACTCCCCACTAGTCCAGCTGGAAAAAGGGACCCTTTGGGACTAAGTCACCCATGTCAGTGAATGAGTCCCCACCAAGTGGGATTAAGTCACCCAAAGTGGCAAATTAGTCCCATTTAGGTTATTTTTGAGTTTTGAGTAGGAAAAGTTAGATTTTAAGTTTTATTTTCTTTCATGTCAGCCTTAGGGATCCAATTAATGGGAACATTAGGTGGGTTGCTTATAAATAAAGCTTATAAACCTTAATTCCTTATTCATGCATCCTATTCATCATTTATGTTCTCTTTCAAGTCAAGCAAGCTAAGATTTTATCATTTCAAGTCGTGAAGATAGCTTTCAAGGAAATTCTAGGATATATTTTTCGTTCATTGCTATAGAAAATCAAGATCTATCATCATGGCATGTATCTAAATCCATTGATTCATGTTTCATTGTCTTATTTCTTCATTTTGGTTTAATTACCTAAAAATGGGTTTGACTAAAGCAAACTCCCATGCCCTAATATTCTACATTTCTTTCTCTTTCCTTGTGTGTTTGCAGATTTATGTATCTTGAGGACTTGAAAATCATTGAAAAATAGGTTGAAGAATTATTGGAGTCATATTCCTCCTTAAAAAGCTAAAATATCCAATAAAAGTAACTTTTAGGTTCAAAAATTAGAGTTTTAGAAGCGAAAACCTATCCATATTTGGGACTAAGTCATCCATATTGGTACAAGTACCCTAGTTGGACTCTAAATCAGTTTTATTAGGATTCTAGATCTTCATTCCATCCATTTTCAGCCTCTGGGTGCACACATTCTATTTCATATATTTCTATTTAGTTTTGTTTACATTTCTAGGTCATTTATCACATGTTTGCAAGCATATCACAATGCACTTTCAAACATCCTAAATTTCAATAGTTTTGCATTAATAATCATATTTCTTTTTTAGTTTATTGCATTTGGACATTGTATTTAGGCATATTTCATCCATTATTGCATTAATTTTGGCAAGTGACTTTAATGTCTTTTTCTTGTTTAGAAGATAAGAGGGGGGTATTGCCATGATTGACCCTTCAAGTTTCCTTCTAAGTGACAACATGGCTTGTTTGAATTTAATTGATATAAAACTAAATAATGGTACCTTCACTTGGAATAATCATAGGTGTGGAGATTTTTCTATGTTCAAGAGAGGCTTGATAGGTTTCTTGTCTCCTATTTTTGGGTTGGTGATAGTTGGCCTACTAACTTTGAGATCTTGGATTGGAGGGTTTCTAATTGTTGGCCTATTAAACTTTCAATTGTTCCTTTCAGAGCTCATAATAACCCTTCTTTCAAGTTTCAGCTCATGTGGTTATGAGATATTTCACTCCATGCGTTGATGATTGATTGGTGGCATATAGGGAGGCCTAAAAATGGTACAACTATGTATAGCTTTGTTAAAAGGTTGTAGTATTTGAAATATTTCTACTTAAGAAGTGGAACAAGTAGTATTTTGGGAATCTTCATCACAATAAAATGGTAGCCTAGGATCATTTGGACTTTATCACTCACCAGATTAGGGATCTTGGTCTTTCTATTGAGTTGAGTATAGAGGAGCCAATGGAAACTGAGGCACTTGAGTAATGGGAGTTGAGAGAAGAGATCTTTTGGAAGCAAAAGTCCCATATTGATTGGATTCAAGAGGGAGATAGAAATACCACCTTCTTCCATAACTCTATTGTTTCTAAGATAAATGGAAATCTTATCACCTCTCTTGTTGCTTTGGCATGAAATAAAATTTCTTCATGAGCGAAGTTTTCTTGGGAGGCTTCTTAGTTCTTTTCAACTCTATTTATTGAGGATTCTCCCCTTGTGAGTACAAAGGAAAATTCTATACTTTCTTGTATTCCTTCATTTTTTTTTGATTAGATGAATGAGGCTCCTTTTTGTCCCATATCTTTGCAAAAATTAGAGACTATTGTGTTTCAAATGAAAAGGTAAAGCCCCTAGCCCAAATGGTTGTTTTGTTGATATTTTTCAACTATTTTTGGAGATTATTAAGGTTGATCTCTTGGAGGTAGTTCAAGAGTCATAGAGGAATAAGAAAATTTTAAAGGAAATGATCTCTATTTGTCTTGCTCTAATTTAAAAAAGGTAAGGTGCGTGTTCCATGGATCGGTTTTGACTCATTGCTCTTTCCAATGTGGTTTATAAAATCATCTCTAAATTGATTATGAAGAGGCTTAAGACCTAACTTGATTATTTGATTTTGAATGAGTAGGGGGATTTTTTTCTTAGTAGAGAAATCTTGGATGGGGTTGTAATTACTACTAAAATAGTTCATTCTATGATGATCTCTAAGGAAAAGGATTTTTTCATTAAATTAGATATGGATAAACCTTATGATAGAGTCAAATGGGGATTTTTATAGAAGTTTCTCTTAGATTTAAAATTTTAAAGAGAGTGGGTTGATTGGATCATGAGTTTTTTGACTTCTAATTCCTTTTTAGTTCTTATTAATGGGGAAATTCCAAAGTTATTTAGAGCTTCTAGGGATCTTTGACAAGGAGATCCTTTTTCGCCTCATTTTTTCATTATTATGGTTGAGGGGCTAAGAAGATTTATCAAGTATTGTGCTAGGTAAGGGATGATTTAGGATTGGAGTTGGGGTAATAATTTGTCACCTCTTTCTCACCTTCAATTTGTTGATGATATTACCTTAATGGACATGGCTAGAATAAATGAAGCAGTGAAATTAAGAAAGGATTTGGATACTTATTTAGCTGTCTCTAGTCAAAAGATTAATGACAACAAGTCTTCAATTTTATTCTTCAATATTCCTTAGCTTATTCAATTTAAGATTGCTTGGATTCTTTGATTTTAGATTGAATCTCTTCATTTGATCTATTTTGGGATTCCCCTTACTATGGGCTCTCAATCCAAATATTTTTGGAAGGATTTTTTGGATAAGTTCCATAGGAGGGTTAGCCATTGAACTTATAGGTGGATTTCTTCTATTGGGTTGTGGTCCAACTCAATTTTTTGGTTCAATATCTTCTATTTACCTATGCTTTGTATAGGTTGCTCCCACCAAATTTGTTAAGGAGTTTGATACTCTCGCTCACCAATTCCTTTGGGTGGGTAATGTTCTTAATTTGAAGTGGAGACTAGTTATATGGGATTATATTTGTAGATCAAAATAGGAGGGAGGTCTTGGGCCCAAGTTTTTTGGTTTGAATGGTGAGGCTTTAGCTACTAAATTATATTGGTGATGGTGCACTAGCTAGGATCAAAATTTGGCTAGAATTTCACTCATAAGTATCTTTGTAGGGGGAATTCCTATTATGTGCCTTGGTATAGTCTCCTTGGTAAGGGGTCTATGATTTGGGACACCCTCAAAAGAGGGGCTAAGTTGATAAAAGAGGTTCCTTTTTGAATTTACAATAAGGGTTTGAAAGCTCTTTTTGGTATTATTCTTGGGATGGTTATCCTCTATTATAACCATTTTCCCTCATTTTCAACCTATTTGTGATGGTTTTACTAAAGCTAGTTGTACTAAGGTGGAATAATTCAAAGCTATTTAAGTGTTGGGTCAGGTGGAGGTGTTTTTTTGGAAGGATCCTTAGGAGTATCCTCCAAGAGGTAATACATAGGTGAGACAAGAGATTGATAGTAT